>ML418983.1:1626-64483 GCA_005239525.1 Nicotiana knightiana | reverse complement strand
ATCGTTCACCTCCGATAGTGAAGGAATCAGATTCCAAAAAATTCATTTAGAAGCCTTCCCCCCGAGCGTGACACTAAAGTCGATTCCGAAAAGGTTCTGGATGCCCGATATCCCCAAATGCAATAGGATCACAAATCTAAACGAGCATGTGACCTCCTATACATGCTCTATAAAAGGAAACAATCTCGAGGATGATGAGATCGAGTCGGTGTTGCTAAAGAAATTCGAGGAAACTCTATCCAAGGTAGTAATGATATGGTATCATAATTTGTCTCAAAACCTTATTGATTCATTTTCAATGATTGCGGATGCCTTTGTTAAAGCTCATACTGGAGCCATTAAAGTTGAGATGAGGAAATCAGACATGTTTAAAGTCAAATAGAGAGACAACTAAATGCCCAGGGAATTCGTGTCAAGGTTCCAAATGGAACCGATGGACCTACCACCGGTTGTGAACGATTTGGTTGTTCATGAATTTAACCAAGGGACCAACCCCCGAAGTTCGTTTGTATCTCAACAATCGAAGCAAAATTTGGTAGAATACCTAGCGGTTACATAGGGCCATGTTCATAAGCGGTATCAGTTAAAGATCAGAGTCAATGGCGCCCAATTAGGGACACCCTTGGGGTCAGTTTATCCTGGTAAAGTGAACGACTAGTCTAAAAGAGTAGTAGATCAGGAGTTAGGCTACCCTGAGATTGATACCAACCTTACAACCCAGGTAGAAGGGGAAATGGACCCAGTCGCTATTCGACCAGGAACAAAAAAAGAAATAATCAGGGTCCAATCAATCGAGGGTTGGTAAATCGAAATGGTCTTGATAGACCATTCGGAGTCAGAGATGCCCCGAGACTATCATAGTATAACTTTAACATAGATGCAACAAGCATAGTGTCAGCCATCGGTCGCATCAAGGAGACCAAATAGCTGAGACCACTTTTCGATCCGGCATAAAGGGAACATAATTTGATATGCAAGTATCATGGTACTCACAGTCATAGAACCAAGGATTGTCGAATGTTAAGAGAAGAAGTGGCTCGTTTTGGGAATTCCTAAGTGAGCGGGCCAAAAATAATTTCAGGAACAAGGATGCTAACATGAAAGTCAAGTAGGAAGAATCCCAACATATGATTAATATGATTATCGGAGAGGTAGATGTTCCCCAAGGGCCAATGATGAAACGTATCAAATTCTTCATCACAAGAGAAAAACGAATTCGGCTTATGTTCTGGAAGGCTCCATCTCATCTAATGAAGAGGATGCTGAGGGCATCATTCAACCTCAAAATGATGCACTAGTAATTAATCTCGAGCTATGCACATGTTAATTGATCCAGATAGCCTAGCCAACATAATCCGATGGAGAGTCGTGGAGAAATTGGGCTATCAGACCAGACCGTGCCAACTGTTCAGGTGTTGAATGGATTCAATATGGCATGCGGCACGGTAAAGGGAGAAACCACTATGCTGGTCAAAATGGCCAAAACAACTTAGCAAATAAAGTTCTGTAAGATTGAGGGGGACATGAGGTACAACGCCTTGTTCGGAAGACCGTGGATTCATAGCATGAGGGAAGTTCCATCGACCTTTCACCAAGTGTTGACGTTTCCAACACCAGCTGGGGTCAAAATAATTCACGGGAAACAACCTGTTGCAAAGGAGATGTTCACTATCGAGGAATTAATCCTGATACTTGCAATCATGAAATCAAGGATAACGGACAAACCGAAGAGAAAGACACCAAATAGCAATCATAGGTATCAGACCCGACTGAGCTGGAAAAAATGGGAGGAACATCCAACAAATGAGGAAGAGAAATTACAAGTCCCAAGATCCTTCGTGGCACCTGATGACACCAATATAACCAAGTCGAAAATCAAGGAAGTGGAAGAAATCCTATTATTCGAGCATATGTCGGATAGAAAGGTATACCTTAGCATGGGGCTGACCCCTAAACTTAGGAAAAAACTCATTGATTTTTTAAAGCTAATGCTGATTGTTTTGCCTGGTCCCACTTAGATATGATAGAAATTCCACCAGAGATAACAACTCATAAGCTGAGTTTGGATCCGAGATTCCATCCGGTTAAACAGAAGAGGAGGCTACAGTCTGAGATCAAACACGCATTCATCAAGGATGAGGTATCGAAATTCTTGAAAATAGGTCCCATTCAGAAAATCAATTACCCAGATTGGTTATTTAATGTAGTGGTCGTACCCAAAAAGGGAAATAAAATTAGAATGTGGGTAGATTACAAGGAATTGAATAAGTCATGCCCAAAGGATTCATTTCCTTATCCTAAAATCGACCGAATAATCGATGCAACAATAAGGCCCGAGACATTGAGCTTTCTCTATGTATATTTCGGGTAAAAGCAAATACGGATGGACCTAGAGAACCAAGCGAAAACCTCTTTTATAACTAGGTTCGATACTTATTGTTATAATGTGATGCCCTTTCGGTTAAAAAATGTCGGTGCCACATACCAATGCCTAGTTAACCGAATGTTACGAGGAACAAATAGGGAAATCAATGGAGGTTTATATTGATGACATTTTAGTTAAGTCCCTATGAGCGAAGAACCGTTTGAGGCATTCGCATGAAACCTTCGACATACTAAAGGAATACAATATGAAGTTGAGCCCAGAGAAGTGTGCCTTCGGAGTTGGCTCGGGCAAGTTCCTCGGCTTCATGGTGTGTAAACGAGGAATACAGATCAACCTATATAAGTTAAATGTAAGGACCCATAAAATTCTTAACTAAAATGGCGCCCAGTTAGATCCCCATAATCGATATGCGGAACACATAATGGTCGCAGAGTGGATCAGAGGGTTGGCCTAGTTGAAGGCCAAATATGTGATCATATAATCGATATGCGGGCTGCATATTTGTCGCAAATCCGTAATGGAATTTTTGCCATGGGGGTTGTGCAACGCATTATTGGACCGCATAACTGTTATGCAGTGCATTATGCGGCTCGCATAACTATTATACGAGCCATATAATGGCCGCATACTCGATTAGTTGCCAACCCCCCCCCCCCCCCCCCCCCCCCTCCGGCTGAGGTCACTTTTGTGGCAGGTTTGCGGGCTGCATTTCATCTATGCGACCGCATAACTATGTCGGGGCACCCTTTTGTCATTTTAAAACCCGACCCTATATCATTAAAATAACCTTACCTGATCAGTTAGAATCATCTTTTACTACATTTTAGAGAGAGAGAGAGAGAGAGAGAGAGAGAGAGAGTTCCAATGGGAGGAAGCTAACTAACACTCAAAATCCATCAATTTACGTTAAGTCTTTGAAGAGTATCAAGAAAGCATTCACATTACAGGTAAGGATCTAAGCTTAGCCCAACAATTTGTTAATATATTCTAAAAATGAGTAAATACTTAGGTAAATCAGGGGCTTGGGGGTAAATATCTCTCATGCATGTGACCCTAAGCTAGGAAAAGGGAAATCATTTACTAAAAGGGGAAAAGAGAAATCTTCAACATATCTGCGAATTAGTGATGATAAGATGGTAACTTATGCAAAGGAAGAACAATATATACATAACCCCGGGAGTTACCATCTTTTGACGTATAGCCGGGGCCTTGTTGCCGGCATTGTCAAGTCTGTCTTTTGTATCTATAGAGGCTGTATAGACGTTTATGTGGGTCATATATGGGTGACGGGGATCTTATCGAATATAGTTGTATGTTGAAACCCTATTCCACTTAATCATAAACTGAAAGTACTTTTGGAAGTTTGATTATCATATATTGTATGTAAGGAAGAATGAACTAGCAACATATGCATATTTATATAACTGACCTCTCCCCGATTTAATGAACGGTAAATGCGTTCCATTTTTGGAATACGAGTGGTTAACGATGTCAAGGCAGTGCAAAAACTACTGGGCGAATAGCCGCATTGGGCTATTTCATTTCCAAGTCGTCGGATAAAAGCCACCGATTTTTCATGTTACTAAATAAAAAGAGAAACTTTTCCTAGACTTCTTAGTGCCAAAAAGCTTCGGAGGAACTCAAGAAATACTTATCAAGCCCTCCCTTGTTGCGCACCTCGAAGGCGAACGAGCAACTATACCTTTAATTGATAGTGTCCGAGATAGAAATAAGTGGTGTCCCGATTCAGGAAGAAGAAGGTACACAATTCCTTATATATTATGTTAGTAAAATCCTAGGTGATAACTGAAACGAGGTATCCACACCAAGTAAATTGGCGCTTGCTTTGCTAAGTGCATATAGGAAACTAAAACCATATTTTCATTGTCATCCTATATGTGCCATGACCTTGTAACCGTTAAGGAATGTCATGCATAAACCCAATCTCTGAGGCTAGTGAGCAAAGTTGAATTGTAGAGATGAGCAAGTATGATATTGATTACAAACCCCGAACAACTATAAAGTACCAGATATTAGATGACTTTGTGGCCGATTTCACACCGGCCATGATCCCCGAGGTCGATAAAGAACCATTACTCGCCACATAGACTAGCTTGGATGTTTGGACCCTATCACGGATGGTACTTCTAACGTGAAATGGTTCGCGTTTGGTATTGTACTAAAACCACCCACTGATAACATAATAAGGAAATCAATTAGAACTGTGAAATTGACAAACAATGTAGCCAAATACGAGGCAATGATTGCAGGTCTATAATTGGCTAAAAGATTGGGGGCCGAGGTTATCGAAGACAAGTGTGATTCCCTCCTCGTTCTTAACTAGGTCAATGGAACATTCGAAGTCAAAGAAGACCGAATGTGGAGATACTTAGAGAAATTACAAGTAGTGTTACACCGATTCAAAGAATGGACGCTACAACACGTACCTCAAGAATAAAAGAATGAGGTTGATGAATTGGCTAATTTAGGATTGATAGTAGACTTTGAAGAATTCAACTCCAAAACGGTGGTGCTATTGATGAACTCAGTAATAGAGTTCGGTCACACCGAGGATAACTCAATAGGTTTGAAGAACATGCACTTTTTAAAGTTAGAGAGAAGGAGGTTATCGTCTTCATCTGGGATCACATAATCTGCTGGTTTAGGATACCAATTGAAATTACATGTGGTAGTGGAGGCGATTTATCGACAACAAGGTAGTATCGGCGAAAGACCATTTTCTATAGTCTACGGGGCAGTGACATTGATTGCAGTAGAAGTAGGGGAGCCGAGCTTGCGGTTCCAATATTCTACCAAAACATCAGACAACGAGTCTGTGGACACAAAATTTTGATTTAGTAGAAGAAGGGCGAGAAGCCGCCCTGGTCTAGTTAGCAGCTCAAAAAAAGCGAATGGGAACACATTATAATCGAAGGGAAAACATTCAAAACTTCTGCGTTGGGGACTTAGTCTTGAGAAAATTCACAATACATACAAACAGCATAAATGACGGGAAATTAGGCCTGAATTGGGAAGGACCTTACATACTCACCGTTATAACCGAAAAGGGCACGTACTAGCTTGAGTCTAAAAGTGGCATACAACTGCAAAACAACTGAAATGTGGCACACTTAAAACGGTACTACTGCTAACTTATGAATACTCAATTTCCTTGAGGTTTATTATCCTTCAAACTAACACGTGAAGGTACTCAATCGAAGTCAAGTCAAAGAATAATAAAATTAGGTCTGAAAGTACTCTTTTTCCCTTCGCCTGGTTTTTTTCCGAAGTGGATTTTATGAGAAGTTTTTTAACAAGGAAACATGAAGTGTGCTGCTTTAGGTTTGAAGACTGTTCAAGGACTGGGGACTGCCCACATCGGATCAATAGTACTTGAGCCCTCGAATTTGAGCCTATCGCACCCCGAGTCAAGATTCGAAGATCTGAGTTCAAAAATTTTGAAGACAATTTTATTGGACATTTAAAGCCAAGGCTTGAATAATAGGATTTAGTATAAGGGTAAAATGATCAAATGAATTGTGCCCAGATGTTTCATTCTTGCCATGGCGGATAGTTTTAGTATATTCAACTATTTACAGTACATTAAAAGTAATAAAGTGAGAAATTCACATTCTATACTTAATCAGTTCATGTTTACACGAGCAATGTTATCAAAATATCACGTAGAATAAATATTGGGTTAAAAACCTTATAAGCCTACGGGCCATCATTAACTGAGGCATGAAACCTCAAATGTAGTAAAGTCCATGAGACTGTGCCCAATCATTTAAAGACCCCTAAGCCTACGGGTCACTCTGAATCGGGGACTACCGTCTGACAATAAGATCAGGAAAATTGGGTCACTAAATTCCGATGGCACAAAGCCTGCGAGGAACGACCTAAATACAAAAGGCTACCACCAACTTAAGGTCTGAAGCCATTGGAGCTTCGACACCAATACATAAATGACTCGGAAACTTCTGAGTTCGTACATATAAAAAGTAAGGTCCATACACATTTTAAGTCTAGAAAGACAATATCCAGTTTGCTTAAATCTATTGGTTTTGAATTTTAGCCAAGGACAAGGTCACCTTCTGCAAAGACTAAATGTGTCAAATAAATCAATTGAATACCTGAAATTAAGCCTTCATTTTTTTTTTTAGATCATATAAAGTCAAGAATATCATATGGATTTTTCCCTACTTCGATTTGTCGTTACGTGTTTTCGTAAAAGACATGTGTTAGAGCGATTTTCAAGAGAATCGAATCAGGTATGTTAAGGCTATCCCTTCTTTCCTTTTGGCATAATCTATACGATACAAACAAAACGAACAAATGCACAATTTCTATAAATGACTCTATTCATAGAAATACTAGAGATGCCTATGTTCTTAATTCCTCATGTGTCCTATTATTCTATCATCTATTCCTGAGTCTCACAAACTACGTAAGTTGATAAAGTTTACTTCATGACATTAATCAAAGGTATAATGGTCTTATAACATTCCGAAAAATCTTATTAACACACTTCTTATGCATTTCATTCATTTATACATGCACATTGAACCATGACCAGATGTTGTTATGTACGCGTATATATATGTATATATATGGGATATGGGAAAGATTACGGTGTTATATACACATCACGACCTGATTAGATGGTATATGTTGATGATTTTCCCACAGTGGCCGAGATGATACGATGTGATGCCCTCAGAGGCTTGATGATTTTATGTACGCATCTATCAATGCATGGTATAACATTTATACGCATATGCCTGACATTATAAATATTAAATGATTCACAGAGCTATTCAGACTTACATGTCGAGTCTTTTAATCCATGTTCCTCTCGTGTCTATTATTTACTAGTTTTCATTCCTTACATACTCGGTACATTATTTGTATTGAAGCCCCTTTTTGCCTGGGGATGTTGCATTTCATGCTCGCGGGTCCCAATAGACAGGTCGAGAGTCCTCCAAGTAGGTTATTAGCTCAGCAAAAGATGTTGGTGCGCTCCATTGGCTCTGGAGTTTCTTATTTGGTCAGTATGATTTGGATGTGTATTGTTTAGTATGACGGGGCCCTATCCCGACCTTTATGGTATTTATCTACTCTTAAAGGCTTGTAGACATATGTCATGTACATAAAATATTTTATGGCCTAGTCGGCCTATGTTCAGTTTATGAGTGATCATTTTGGTCTTATAGGCTCGTATGTATTATGTATAAGTTGGTATTACATGTTTTATCCTGGTTATCCCACGACAGCCTTTCCATCTCATTTACCTATAATAGCATGATACAAAAAGATATGTTATGTAGGTACTCGGTTGAGTAAGGTATTGGGTGCCCATCGCGGCCTATCAATTTGGGTCATGACAAAAGTGGTATTAGACCATTTCTATCCTAGGGAGTCTACAAGCCGTGTCTAGTAGAGTCTTGCTTATGAGTGTGTTGTGCCCTACACTTATAAGCAGGAGGCTACATGGCATTTAGGATTGTCACTCGTTCTTCTTACTCTAGATCGTGTGGTATAGCTCATTAATAAAAATTCAAACTCGTAACTTCTATTTTATTTGTAATAGTACGACACCTACATCCAGAAAGACAGTTGGTAAGAGATTGAATGTGGCTGTGGAAGAGTTCAGTCAGACGGACTCGATTTTGCATCATGCTTATGACGAGTAAATGTGAGGTCTTCAGTAGACCATTTGTGTACTAAGACGTGTAAGTTTCTTGATAATGAACCTTAAGGCAACAATATCTATCAACCCATATGGTAAAAAGCAACGAGAGAATCAGAAGTTACAATATTCAACAAGTAAAAGAAGAAAGATAAAGAAGGGTACGAGGTACCCAGTTAGTAAAGATGATCATTATCTACAATTCAGGAAGAGAGATATAAGCATTTTGAGTTACCTTCAACAGTGACAGAGGTAGGTATAATTGGCCACAACCATCTCAGTTATGCCCTAAGGGAGCTAACAAATATGGTTTGAGAGAAGGATGGGATATCAGGATCCCGCTGGGGTTAGAGTAACCCAAAATGATGGATGGATTGTTTGTGTTAGTTAAAATTTCTGAAGAATATTGCAAATGTGCTAAAAGGTCTCCTTTTGAGACACCCAGATTGTCCACTCTAGAATAGTATAGCTAGATATGTATACTAGAATGTTCAAATTTGTTTTACAAAGAAAGGCATTGGAATCCTGGAAGGGATAAATATTATTTTAGAATGGCTAAGGGAGAATATAGGGCAACCCGAAGAGCCAATGCATGGATCAAGGGGAGCTAAAATCAAGAGAATGTCTTGTTGAAGTTTTCAGAATAAAGTGATAGACAGAGACGTTAGCAAGGAAATAAGATGAGAGTTAATGAGGCATAATGGGTAATATGTGATACACGGATGACAACGGTAGATAAAAAAAGACAGTATTACAGAGTCTATAGACAAGGGGCGGAAAATACGAGAGGTGACATGCCTTGAGGCAACAAAAGAGTATAGGTCATAAAGTCATAGCCTCATTTCGAGAAATAAGTTCGTGACTCTAACGTGATTACTAAAAGGAAATGTTAAACCCCCAGAGTAATAGAAATCAGCATGGGCTATTGAACAAGATAAACTAAACATGAATTAGGAACTGAGTCATTTGATAATAGTCGGCATCATGAGAATTTCAGTTATTCCATTCCGGCAATAATAGAATGGAAGGCAGAAGAATAACCTTTAAAGGTCATTCATGAGTACGCTTCCCAAAATCAAGTAATGTGTGCAAAGTTAAGCTTAAGGGACTGTATGTGCCAGTTACACTAAGTGTCACTATCACGAGTAAGGAAATTTTGTCATCCTTGGTACATAAAGATTACCGCAAGGCAAGTAAAGGTCATCGATGATGTGAAAATACACCAAAAATGAAGAGGTAAAATATCTATACATAGATCATCGTTGCACTAAATCTTATTACTCCCCTAAAGGGGGTAATATGGAGCAATGTGACATTAAGTCAAAATTAAGTTGCGCTAGTAACTATGGAATGGTAAAAGAAGAATGCGATAAAAATGAGAAAGGGGTGAGATTGCACTTATTCTAATCCTACATATATGCTACGAGTCCAGAACATTATGAAAACACGACGTCAAGGAGAGGAGGTAAGGGGGTTCCTGACCGATATGTTATTGATAGATAAGGAGCCAGTTCGGGACGTATTTTAAGACAAAAGAAATGACCCAAGAAGGATTACACAGAATATTGATATGAGAATGATCCAAAGGGTAGTTAGTAGTTAATTAAGGAAGGGCCTAGTTATCCCTAGACAAGAGGATACAGACAAATCAACAGATCGTGCAAGATAAACATAGTAAAACCCAATACAATGAATTCAGCCTCGCAGTTATGACATTGTGATCCTTGAGAAATATTCAGATGAAAGTTGTGGTTGTTAAAGGTACCGTATGAGTATTACAGAAATAAAAGAGAATGCCACTGGGAAGACAGTCAAAATATCAAGTTCAGAAGCAACCATACAAGCACAAGGGCGTGGAGGTAAGTAACTAGGGATAATTATAGGCGAGGAAGGATATCAAGAATTCTATCGGGTATACGAAGTAATAAGCTCGTAGATTTACAAGAGTCAGAGGGTCTTCCCTAAGTACTACAACAAAAAACTAGCTGAGGAAATAAGGAAGAAGGCTTCAACCTTGGCAAAGTCACCTAAAAGGGAAATGGTCAACAGTCTCACAACAACATTGTATGCACTCCATAATAAAATGGCACCTATCGTGGTTAATGAACGGGAAGAAGAAAAAAATCAAAAGGTTCAAGATCATATGGGTCATATGGAATTCCAATATGTGTGGGCACAAAGATAAGCCAAGTATTCATGCAACAAGTGGCAGAACGACCAGGAAAAGTAATTGCTTACATTTAAAGAAAGTTGAGAAGGAACGAAAGGAATTAGTCGAACAATGATCATGAGTTAGTTACATTATGAACACACTAAAGGTTTCGGAGTATTATCCATGCAGCATATATGTGACAATCATACAGTTGTAGAAGACTCTAGTATAAGTTAAAGAAAGAATTGAGTTCAGGTCATAGACAAGGGATTGAATTGTTAGATAATGGTATCATAGATATTCCATAGCGTCTAAGAAAGGCTAAAGTAATAACTAATACCATGAGCCATAGATCGGAAGATAGCTTAAGCCTACATAAAGGCTGATCAGAAGTAAATCAGGAGTCTAATCATTGGACACAGAAAATTATGAAAATTGTGATTGAGAACATTGCAGGATCAACCTTAATATCAGAGGTACAGAGAGATAGTAAATTAGCCATATTCTATAACGGCTCTACGATAAAGCCAGTTTGAAGAATACCATCCTCATGAGAAGTTAGTATGAAGCTCCCATCAGATTGTGTATGAACCAGAGGTGCAAGTATTATAATAGAGCTTCAAGTTTTGGAGGTGAATTATACCTATGTGGAAGGGAGGTTATGAAAGGAATAGAAGAGGTGAGGCAATATTTTAAGGTAAGTAAGGTAAAGGTGAACAACGTACAAGATACTCAGGAGTAGAAGATTGTGAATAAAACATACTTCAGATAGAGGGCTATAAGCATTGGGATACAGTATCCATGAATGATAGCGATGTCAGTGTCATTAGTGGCATATCTTCCAGCCTATGGTTTCTATGAATCGAGAGGTCTAGTTAAAGGAGTAAAGAAGAGTTTGAGACGATGTGATGTCTCCCTTGATGTTCTAGAATAACATAAGGAAATCTAAGGTGCAAGAAAGTTGAAGGAAGGTTGTGAGTAGTATAAATGAATATGTGTAGGTTGCAAGCTAAAGTATGGTAGAGTACAAGGTCTTAGAAAGAAATGAGTAAGGATTAGGAAGGGCAAGTGAGAAGGTGACGAGAATGGATAAGTCCTCGGGATTAAGCCCATGAATCCAAGAAAGCTAATGGTTTCTCTAAGTTATAGAAAGTTCAGTATAGCATGAATGAACTCAAAGGAGTCTATGACTAATAGCATTTAAAAGATATAAAATGATGCCATAGTAGTAAATGATGGTGTAATTATGATAAATGGAGGATGACATTTGGGACTTCAGTTGAGTAATGATTTGAAGAAAAATAAAAAGGGGGATTTCATGAATTATAAAGGATTAAAATACTCACGTCAGGTGAACCACATTGGGATGCTATAAAATGTGGCTATGGAAGCATGATATCTGCCCCAGATGGATCAGTCTAATCACTTCAGATGTTCCTTGATAAGACGTGAGCCCTAGCTGCAGTGTTACAGGAGGTCAAGTTATCAGTGGTAGATTATAGATCAATATTGAGGTGAATCAACAATGGATGGATAAAAGTTACAAAGTATGAGATGAGATTATGAAGTCACTCTTAAGATGAGTAGTAATGAGGAAGCATTAAAGGACTTAGAATTATACATATAGGATAAATAACGAGAGGAAGCTGGAATTTAGTAGCAGACCTCATCAACGATAAATTGAAGTAAGAGTTATGGTATAGTATGACCTACCTAGATGCAGTAAAGTCATACGAATAGATAACCGGATCTATGAGATAAGATATAGCAAAATTTGTGAGTTCAACAAAGTACCGAGCGAAGAACTTCAGTATACCTATAGATTCCAAGAGGGATATCTTGTTAGGTTCTATATATGTTTACAACGTAAGGCCGAGAGATTGGCTAACAGCTGGAGGGAAGACTCGCATAGGCACACATATAAGGAAAAAGTCATACAGGTTGCATGATAGAAAGTAGCAAGAGTTACGAGATTGGAAGAATTCTGACCACGGGCCGTGGTGTGAGAAATAGACTTGCACGTGGGAATACCGTGGACTTTGTATTTATTTACAGAACAATTGCCTAGATGGCAAGGAGAGTATTAAAGTATTCACAAGAGATATAGGTTATGATAATGATAAGTACATCATTCAACATTCGAGGACGAATGTTCCAAAGGGGGAAATGATGTTACACCCCATGTTTTCGTACGTGAAAGTATGCCATAAGTAAATTGATGGAAGCTCGTAAATGAGATGTTACATCTTGCAATTTCGTATGTTAAAGTTTCGTCATAAGTTGATTGATGTAAGTTCGAGAATGCGTTTATTTTGAGATTATAAGAATTATGATATTTTAAACAAGTGATAAGTAAATTCGTGAAGGTGAGAAGGTAAGCAAATCGAAGAAAATGAATTTCGTCAATGTTTGACAATTTGAGATAAAATACGGCCAAAGCTACAATACCCCATATTTATGGACTAGTGCCATACAAGGTACCACATGGCTGTGATAGTAAGACGTATAAAGTGTGTTATAATTATTAATTTTAGTGGGAGATTAACAATTAATTAAGATGTTTGGTGGATAAGATTATGGGTGGGCATCACCCCAACGTGGCAGCAAGTAAGGAAGGGCTGAAAGCGCAAATGGTGACTCATTTGGGTAAAGGATAGGTGGCATAATTAGCCCCTAAAGTGGGCCCACTCCCAAAGGTTAAGAGGACTCTCTAATTCACAAAATGGAATTCTTGTAACTACAAATGTACGGATGAAGCTTCAACAAAAGTCATACACAAGATTATGATCAAATTCACAAAGTGAGATAGATTTGTAACATAATTTTGCTTCAAAAAAATTTCATACGAAGATATACTGAATAATAGAAACATCATTTGCAATTCGAAGAGAGCGCGGTACAATCTTGCTCAAGAATATCATACGAATTTTTCCCTACTCTAATCCATCGTTACGTGTTTTCGCAAAAGACATGTGTTAGATGAATTTTCAAGAGAATCGACTCAGGTATGTTAAGGCTATCCCATCTGTCCTTTTAGCATGATCCATACGATACAGATGAAACGAGCAAATGCACAATTTCTATAAATGACTCTATTCATAGAAATACTAGAGATGCATATGTTCTTGATTTCCCTATGTGTCCTATTATTCTATCATTTGTTCATGCGTCTCAAAAAAATCATAAGTTGATAAAGTTTACTTCATGACATTAATCAAAGGTATAATGGTCTTATGACGTTCCGAAAAATCTAATTAACGTACTTCTTATGAATTTCATTCATTTATACATGCACATTGATCCAATACATATATATACATATATATATATGGGATATGGGAAAGGTTACGACATTATATACGCACCACGACCTGATCAGCTGGTACATTGATGATTTGACCACAGTGGCCGAGATTACATGATGGGATGCCCTTAAAGGCTTGATGATGTTATGTACTCATATACCTATGCATGGTTTGACATTTATACGCATATGTATGATATTAAGAATATGAAATGATTGACAAAGCTATTCAGACATACATGTCGATTCTTTTACTCCATGTTTCTCTCATGTCTATTATTTACTGATTTTCATTCCTTACATAGTCGGTACGTTATTTGTACTGACGTCCCTTTTGCCTAAGGATGCTGCGTTTCATGCCCGCAGGTCCTGATAGACAGATCGAGAGTCCTCTAAGTAGGCTATCAGCTCAGCGTAAGACGTCGGTGCGCTCCATTTGCTTCGAAGTTTCTTATTTGGTCAATATGATTTGGACGTGTATTATTTAGTATGGCGGGGCCCTGTCCCGACCTTTATGGTATTTATCTACTCTTAGAGTCTTGTAGAAATATTTCATGTATGTAAAATATTGTATGGCCTTGTCGGCCTATTTTCAGTGTACAAGTGATCATTTTGGTCTTATAGGCCCGTATGGCTTATGCATAAGTTGGTATTACATGTTTTATTCTAGTTATCACACAACAGCCTTTTCATCAAATTTACCTATGATAGTATGATACGAAAAGATACATTATGTTGGTACTCAGTTGAGTAAGGTATCGGGTGCCCGTCGCGCCCCATCGGTTTCGGTCGTGACAGGATCCTGCGTCGATCCCCCCGCCTTGGATTTCTTGAAGAGCCTCCCTCTGAGATAGCCATTCATATACTCGATCTTTGTTACAATCCATGCTTCGTCTGTCTCAACACCAGCCTTATAATGGGCCAAAATATCTTGGGCATGCGAGATCTCATTTGAAGTAACTTAAAATTTGGTCCTCCGTGCAGTATACTCTTGGCCAATAGTTTCATGTTATACAACGACCAAGGAAATATGTTCTCAGAGATCCTCGTTCAGTCGACACCATTTTTCGTCCTTCTTTCTCATCACTTAGAATTTTACCTTGGTCGACTCCAAGTCCTCTTTTGTGGCATCCTAATCCATTGCTAAGCGGTCCATTTTTTCTCTCATCTCATTGGCTGAAGCCTTGAACCTATTCATCTCAGTCATAAGCTGGTCGATCGAAGTTATCTTTTCCTAGACCTGGAAAGTTGCAGCATTATCATTAACATTTAGCCTCTCATTATCAATCTCGAGCACTCTTACATTCTCAATCAGAAGGGCATAGTCCTTTTTTGCTTTTGAGGCCTCCTTCTGGGCCTCCTACAGTTTGTCTTAAAGGGCGGAGAGGTCGGCCATGTCCCTAAGGACTTCATGCTTCGGCTCATAGAGAGCTTTGTACATCTCTGTTTGCTAGACTTGGTCTTAATCTCAAATTCGAGATGGCTCACCTCCATCCGGGATCGGTGGAATATCTAGTGATGAAGCACTGAGGCTTGAGATATTGAGAAAGAAAACCATTAAAAATAGTTGGGGTAACGTGAACTCGTTAAAATAGAAAGGGACGAGGATATACCGGATTTAGCACCTACCGAGCCTCATTGAAAAGTATTGGACCTCCTATCTTGTTCACCTTCATTTGGTCTTCCTTGGTTACCAAGGAACAGAGACAGCTGGCCACTCTGATTGACCCGGATAACATGCTCGTGCCTCCGGCACCGAGAACATGACCATCTTCTTTCGCTTGGGTTCCATACCTGGGGCAGTAAAATGCTTCTCGAGCTTTGAGCTCGAACTTGGCCCACTTAATTTTTGTTGCACAACCTTTTTTGGGATCTTCAATTGGCCATAGCCAGAGTAATCCTCCTAACATACCAATGTCCAAACCCTCGAAAAATGAGTTAATGACATTATCTGTTTACCGGGAAAATGGTAATTACAATTATATTTGATTATGTGGTTCTAAAAATCTGTGATCTATTATAATACCAGTTGATTAGGCAGTAGATACTGAATGTGAAGCGAGGAAGCAAAGTAAGAACAAAAGGGAATAGGATTATGCAAACCGAGAAGCGGAGAGATCGGTCTCGAGGGTGGTCGGTAAGGGCCTCGAGGTCGATCTTTAGAAGCTTGACAATGGGATATCGATAATGACATAACAGTGATGAAGACCTTAAGATTGGCCAATTTATGATCAATAACAATTAATAAATGAAGAATAACTCAAAAACACAATAAATGAGAAGCAATAAATTAATGAAGCAAGTGTAGATAATGTTTTTAGTTAAAGAGTAGAGGATGTTCTTGTTCTTGTATATTGAGTATCATGTGTGTTACAAAGTGACAAGGGTCCCCTTTATATATGAGGGGGAATCCCAACATAGTACATGTGTAATTAATGCAAAGACATATGATTGGTACATCCATTTAACGCCACTATACGGGCTTGTAGTATTTTGTGTACTTTGCCATCTTTAACCACGTGCCTTCTAGAACTTTCCCGCTTTCCTATAATACTCTTCGATGTTCGCCCTTCCCCGAGGTATATCGACTCCTCATAATACTTCCTCGAGGGGTGCACCTCGAGGTTGAAAGTCGGACTCTGCTATGATACAACCGAGGTCGAGGTTCGGAATGCTGAAGAAGCTTGAAAATCGGCCTTCCCGGTTTTACCATATACAAATAGTCCCCGCGTTTGTTGGAGTGAAAAGACAAGAAACGTTTTGAATTCATCATCATTTTAGTACCTTTATAGTTCCATTAGACGTGCCATGTTGGAGGCTGATGTGATAGGAGGGACACTTTGCATTCACGCGGTTCTTGAAAAAGATTCGAATTTATTATGGCAGTTGGCTGACCTTTGGCTTTCACCAACGTGTGTGGTTGGCCCCTATAAATATTACTTCTCTTATCCCTCATTATTCCTTATTTCTTTCATCCTTTCAAAGAGATCCCTCATTGCTTCCTTTCTGCATCCCTTTTCTGACCAGTTCTTTCCAGTTCCCTTCGAAATCCTTACCAGAAATGACGGAGGCCTCCATAGTTATTCTACGAGATGATAAAGACTCCTCATCCTTACATTTTTCAAAGGGTAAGGAAATGATACCCCCAAATCTCGAGGAGTGCATCCCTGATTCCCACGAGACGTCCTCCGATTTCAAGGTTGACAAACCTTCATCGAAGCCGGGGCGATGCGAACCCATATCCCGATATATCAGCCTGATAACAACGCCAAGGAGGTGGAGGCCGACTGCTGGTGGGGAGATGCGGTCCAAGCGCAGATTCCTTATCGGGAGGAAAACATATACCTATCTATTTATGATGGGCCCGGTAGGGCCGTCTTCGCCGTTGATTGACCCTATGGTTCTCAATTTCTGCAAGCGATATCAACTGATGCTCGACCAAATTGGTCCCACATTCTAGTGCATTGTTTACATGATCAGGCATTTTTCCAATATGGTCAAGGGGATGCCTTTCACCCTCTAGTATCTTATTAGAATGTACAGTCCCCACATCTACCGGGGCGATCTGATCAAACTTCATCGCCGGGCCTTGAAGGCTTTCTTTGCTTTTATCGATGAAGACAAGGACAGTGGGTGGCTGAGCTGCTTTGTTTGGGTTAGGACCTGATATTTGATTTCATTGGAAAGGATGTCGTTCCCGGAGAAATGGAATATGAATTGTAAGTTTATAGTTTTAATCTTCTTTCATGTCAACTAACTCCCTTTGATGATGCAGCTATTGCATGGTATCCTGATGTGGTTAAGGATTTCACGAGCTGGGTTCGCCGGCTTGATTCGATCTGCCCGTATTCTAAGCGCGTATGGAGCAATCTGGTCAGGGGCCGATGGGAAGCTAAAGATCATGGTGGGGCTTACTTTCTTGGAATACCCTAATTCTATTTTTAAATGGGGTGTCTTTTGAATATACTATGGCCTTTTATGTTTTGTGTTTGTGAAGGCCTAGGGTAGGCCTCTTTGATGAAGAAAGCATCGCCCGGGGAAGCAGATTTCCCATAACCGAATGAGGATAGAAAGAGAAAAAGGGAATCGTCGACTGAGTTTTTTTTTCCATCGAATGTTATAGTGCTTCCTAACCCGACCCCGATACTTTAATCGAGAAAAATGATTTCCCGACATCACCCGAGGGAGGTGGGAATGTAACTGCTTCTACCTCTACTAATGTAATCACCGAAGACCTGAGGGCTTCTAAATCAGAGGTTGACGGTGTCATCCTTCCTGGGGCCGAAGGGGGTTTTGAGGGTAGGTCAGATGATGTTCCTGAGTCGACTGTTATCCGAGAAGTTTCTCGAGCTGAAGGACATTTTGTGGATGAGCTACCGGAGCTCGGATGCGAGCTGAAGGCCCCTTTTGATCTATTCGAGGTCATTGATGTAGGATATTCTCCATCGGTATCTACATTTTCTCCGAGGGAGACACAAGATGCCCGTAACATAGAATCTTCTTATGTGGGGTCACCTCTCGGAGGGAAGGACGTATTCGAGGGGCTCTTTTGGTCGAGAAGAATCCCGATCTTAATGCCATATTTATTTTTGAGGAGGCTGAAAGGCATTACAAACAAGTAATTTTTTCGTTGATTGTTTCGAGCCTTGACTAACATTTCATTGACCCTCCTTCCTTCATTCTTTAAGGCAAAAGTTCTTTACAACCGGACCACGGCCAAGTTCCAATATGAGTTGACCCATTACGAGGGGGAGCGCAGGATATTTTTATTGGAGGCGAGCGAACTCCGGGCTCTTATTGCCCGAAAAGAGGAAAATGAGCTGGTCCTCCGATCCCGTTTAGAAATGGTATCTCAGAAACAGAGTGATCTTGATGAGTAGGTAACATATCTTTCCGTACGTTTCATTTTTTCTCTTTCCTGCTATCATTATTTTGACATTTATCGGGCTGGTCTTTGTAGCTTAAGGAGAAATATGCCCTGATGCCGGGAGGATTCAAAGCCTCTGGCTGAGATCCCCGGGTTTAAGCAGTGCGTGAATGAGATAACTTATGAGAGAGATTCCTTCCAAATTAATTTAACATAACTTGAGGATTGCCTTCGGAAGGCAAGGGCTGAAAGTAGCAAATACAAAGGCCTCTATGCGAAATCGGTCACCGCACTGTCTTCGATTAAGGCTGAAGTCGATGCGCTCATAGATTCGTATAAAGTTGATGTTGCTGCTGCAAATGCCCAGGCCAGGAAAGTATCCCCGTAGGCCAATATTAGGCTTTCCCGAGATCTGGAGCATGCTTGATTAACGTCTCGGCGACAGGCTCTCGAGGATATACATGTAGGGGCCTCGATTTATCTGTTAAGATAGAGAGGGATCGGAGGCCCTGCTTGCTTTTGTAGATGATTTGAGCAGTGGCTCGGAAGATGATGGAGATGAGGGTGAAATCCCCGAGGGGGCAGATGCTGTTGAAGATCTGGGGGCCGAGGGCCAAGCTGCTGGAAGCATAACCCCCGAGATCACTGTTGAAAGTGTGCCCTAGTGGTAGATTTTTTGTTATTTTTCTTTCCTGTATAAGGGCTTTGATTTTATGCTTTGTAAATATGCTTCATGAACTTTCATCATATATAAAAGGCATTTTGCTATTCCTTGTTTCTTTTCTAGTTTCTTGAAATACGCTTCGATTACTTTTGATGATTAGTCCGATGAATAGGATTTAGAAACGAAATCCTAGGGGGTACAAATTGGCCCCAAGGCTATTTAGGCTGGCGTTTATGCTCTTGCGCATTGGGTTGGTACAAATTTTAATAATGCGGATGGCGACTTTAGCTCGTACGTGTTGGCCCTTAGGCACTTTAGTTAACCATTTCGATCTCAATCTCCGAGTCGGATTCGACTCCAGCTCATCGGCCATTAGGTTTTTAAATCGGCCCTGAGGGGCTTTAGGTCGGTACGACCTTTAGTGTAGCTGCTGACTTGGCCTCTTACGCTTTGGGTCGATACGACCTTTACTGTGGCTGGCGACTTGGGTTCTTACACTTTGGGTCGGTACGACCTTTAACCGATTCTTTTCGAAGTTCTTTCGAAGTGATTGGAGTCCTGTGATAATATGTCCGACGATAGTCCGATGTCTCCGAGTCGCTTTTGGTTTGGCCGGAGCCATATGACGGTGGTCATTTGTATTTGGTCGTAGCCTTTTAGTCCTCGGGTGAGATACCCTCGGTGTCTATATCGACGGCATGCCTTTTTAGGGGTCTTACAAGTTCGATATATAGCCTTGACGTTGATATCAGGATTATGCCTTTTTAAAGTCTTATGAGTCAGTACATGCCTTGCTTAAGGTCTTATAATTTTGATGTTGCCTCATGGAGGGCTTATGAGTTTTAAGTTGCTAGCCCTGAGGTCTGATGGCTATTGGTCGACTTTCGAGAATGGTGCCTGAGCCGAGGTTGATATTGCCTCATGGAGGGCTTATGTTATTAAGGTTTTTGGTAACTCGATGAAGTGACTATCGTGGACAGCCCCTGAGTCGAGGTTATACCTCATAGATGGCTTATAAATTTGGGGTTTCCAGCCCAGAGGTCTTATGGTTTTAATATTTCCTCATGGAGACTCACATTGGTGCCTTTTGGAAGGCTCACAAGCTCGAGGTTGCCGGCACTGAGGTCTTAATGCTTCGAGTTGCTGGTGACTTGATGGGTGACTGTCGTGGTCAGTCCCCGAGCCAGGGTTACGCCTTGTGTGAGGTCTTATAGTTATGTATGTTGCCTCGTGGAGGGATTATGAGTTCGACGTTGTCGGCCCTGAGGTCTTACGGCTTCGAGTTGCTAGTGACTTGATGGGGTGACTGTCGAGTACAGTTCTCGAGTGGTTGGTGAATTTTGGGCCCTGGGGCCGCTTCTTGTAAAAGTAATAGACATTTTTCACACGTGAAGTGTTTTGATGATGAAAGATTCTTATCTGATTACTTGGTACAAGTATACATTTTTTTACCATTGAGGGTTCAATTGTTCTATGTGGACACGATTCATTCGACCGTTTGGTCTAGTACATCATTCTCATGTCGAGACCCTCTTTGAAATATTTTAGTGATCTCCGGGGGGGATGCCCCGCAGTATTTGAGGTTGATCAGAGAGAAGCCTTGGATACTTGGTGAGTTCTCCTCAGGTAGCATAAGGGTGCTGATTCATGGTTTTAATTTTTAGTTCACAAGCATGTGCTTTCATTTATTTACCCTTCCTGGACACCCATTATTATTTACAAAGAAGCTAATCAACCTGTAAACTTTGAGCCTCGACCAATTTGACAAAATGTCTCTAACAGCTAAGTGCACTTGCATTCGACTTCAGGAACTTAACTTCTGTTAAACCTTGCAGTTCATGTACCCTCACAAGAAATAAGGTCCCCAAAATCACCATATTTATAGAGACAACAAAGGGGACAGATTCACAAACACACTCACTCTCACAAGGAATTTCAAGTGTTACAACATATCATGCAATAAGCTTGCTCTTATTTTAATTCGCTGCCTATTCAAAAACATTCGATTAGAGATCCCATAAATACTTTTTAAGCTTGTAAGGTAGGTTTAGGTAAGGGTTGGATAATTATTTGGGATACAAGTGACTATACCCTCCTTGAGCACTACTCATATTTGTCTCTCTTTTTGCTCTTTGTTTCTTTTCAAACCTCATACCCTTCTAGTTATCGACATAGAACCACCTTGAATACCTCTCTACTTTCTTCAAGACTCCACATCTATATACCTTTTTTTTAAATTTTTTTATACCACTATAACTTTTTTTGTATTTTTCTTGTGGAGCTTGAATAATTTCACATGAACACTTTGAGGTATATGATCCTACACTCAATATACAACCTTACCAACCTCCAACTTGACACCATACCCCCAAATTAGGCTTTTAGCCTCATACTCAATGTTCAAGGAGGGACGGGTTCAAAAGAGGGAATTATTTTACAAAAGGGGAAAGGTTTGTTATGAGATAGCCAAAGAAAAGGTTAAAGGCTCGAATGCGGTGACTAGTGATAACGTCTATGCAATGGTTAGCTTGAAAGGATAAAGTGGTAATTTCAAATAACACAAAGAATGCCTAAGGTCATCTCTCCAACCAAACATAATTATCATTAGCATTGAAAGACCAACCGGGCAAGTTCTAGATGATAGAAGTAAACACAAGAATTATTTACACAAACACTAACACACATGGCACATGAACTGTTTGACTGAACATAGTTTTAGCCATCAAGTGAACGTCAGGCAACTCAAGCTTTCATCATATGATAAGTACAATTCTGAGTAAACATAAAGTCAAAGAGCGAGCCTCAAGTTCACAAAAATGACTAACCATAATTTTTATTTATTTATATATATATATCAACAATGGAAGGGTATAATTCATTTACCAACATACATGCTTGAAACTATACAATCACACCAAATCGGTCAAAACAGTTCATACTACTGTCCTAGTTCTACTATTACACCCTTCGAAAAGAACCCGGCGAAGAAAACCCAAGGGGGATTCATTACTAACTGCTAAGGAAGTTATGCATGCAACTATATATAGATATATGTAAATATTGTTTTTTTTATATACAACTATGTACACAAAGATTACAAAAATGGCTACCTCCCACCCCAACTGAAAAGCATGCATTGTCCCCAATGCGTAAGAAATCTAACATAGAGTTTAGGGGCTCCCTGGTAGCGCACTAAGCGCTGTGGGAGACTGAAACATGTTGGACTACGGTGGGGTCAGCCACTGATGCTTAAGTTGTGGTTGATGGGATCTCAGTCTGAGGAGTGACCTCCACGGATGAAGGCGGGATCTCCAACTGTTGTGATGATAGAGCGAGGGCCTGGGAGCTGCTAGCCTCGCCTAATGATGGCTGAGTGGCCTATGGATGGGCTTTGGCGACCATGTCCACTAGCGAGTGTGCAATTTCTTTCTGTACATCTGCTTCTTCTCTCTCATGTGCAGTTGTAGTCATGGCAACATGTTTACCCTTGTCTTGAGGACCTTCATCCTCCTCAGACAGTGCATCTTCGTCTGTCTCCTCATCATCTGTCTCCCCATCTTTGGAATCTTCAGTATGTCCGGAGTCTGCCTCAGAAGGAATGTCAATGGGTGCCAGTGGAGCTGGAGTCTGGGAGGACCCAACAATGTGCGGCTCGGGAGCTGTCATTAGTGTGGTGAAGTCAAAGTCTGGGAATTGACGTGCCATCTCCCTGCTCTCCTTCCTTTGTAAGTAGGGAGGATACATCAAACTCTAGGTTTTGCATCTTTTGGAGCTCACTCTTCAGTGCATCTACATCTGTACAGAGCTTAGTCATGCCTCAAACCTCGCCCTGTTCAACTTTCTCCAGCCACACATCAATTTGGTTCAGGCGATCCTAATAAGATTGATGTTGCTGTTGAAGCGCCGTCACTGAGAATTGGATGGGAAGCAATGCCTGCCGAATAATGGTTGGGAGCTCCTTCATCAACCGGTCTACCTTAGAATTTGTGTGATGATCTAGGAGACCCAGCTTAGAAAGAGCTGGCAGTGCGACCGGGGCTGTGTAGTAGTGGCCTCTGGAGTGGGGAGTGGAGTGCTTGTGGATGCCACTGTGGCCTGAGGAGAGGCATGTATCTGGGATTCTGGAATGTCTGTGTCTGTTGAGAGGGGGATCTGAATCTCTATAGGAGAAGCAGCTTCCTTTGACACTGCGTCACTAATACACATGATATCGATATCCTTAATTACTTTCATCGGCTTGTCATGGTGTGGCAATGGAGGCACTCCCACAACATTATAGATAGTTGTGATCAAGTAAGGGAATGGAAGTGATGTGGCTTTCTGGTTTGCCCTGACCCCCAACTCTCGGAAAATAATCTCACCCACATCAATTTTGATACCCGTCATGATGCACGTAATTAGAAGTGCTTTCTCAATGTTGATATCTATTTCATTTATTGACGGTATCAGATGTGAAGTGAAAAAGATGCGCCAATAGCGACCCTCTAGTGTGAGATCCTCTTTGTAAATCTTATGGTTAGGGTCAATCCAGGCTGGGGTTCCCATGGCTATCACAGACGCTATCCAAGCAGGCTCATTGTCTTTGTTTGCTACTTTGGCCTCATACTCAGGTGCGCCCGGACTCTAGTCCTCAAAGTATAAGTGATTGATGGTGCCCTTATCACACAGTACCTAGTTTCCTTGAACCAGAACTGTGTCGCTAAAGACCATGTTTCTGTTGTGCTCAGCAGTCCTGGAGGCCCCATATGAAGCATAAAATTCTCCCACAATAGTCTCGTTATACTCATCGGGACCTCCGTGCAATTTCCACTGCCTCTCCTTGATGTTCTCTAGGATATTAGGGTAGTGTTCCCGCAACCCGTTCAGGCTCAATTCCTTTTCATCTAGGATCTTTTGCTTTTCAAGCCCCGGTTTGTACAGACTCATTGAGCCTGTGACCCCAAATCGGAGTTGTAGATCCTCCCCCTTTTTCCTTCCTTCCTCAACTTGCAAGTCTACTGATGGCAAGGTATTTAGTTGTGCATCCTCCTCATCAGACTGGGAGGAGTGCTCAGCAACAGTGCGGGAGGTGTCTGGGCGTGGATGTTTTGCTTGTTGTGCATGTTGGCCTGCGGTGGCCCTTTTATTCCCACGAGCGGATGGGTATCGCGTTGCTATAGCCTTCTTTTGGTGCCATTTCTGCAAAGAAACAGTGGGTGAGCGATGGGCGTAGCATAGCAAGCATAAGACTAAAATATTACAAAAGAAACATAAGATGCGATGGGTTATGCGATCGTATAACCACTATGCGGACCGCAAACCTGTCGCATAATTACAGTACTTAGAAAAATATCAGTTATGCGATCGCACAACCACTATGCGAATCGTATATCCATCGTAAAACTGTGTACCTTGATTGGACCAAAAATATGCGATCACAAAACCCTCCGCAAAGCAGGGTTTGTGATCGCAAATATGCCGCATAATGTCCCTTAGACAAACCCATCACCTGACCAGGTTTGCGGTGGCTTTGCGAGCCACATAACAGTTTTGCGATCGCAGAAGCCTCCGCATTATTGCACTACACAAGGTCACCTAAGGTTATAATTGTGGTGACTTTGCTGGCCGCAAACTCTTTATGCGAGCCGCAAAAAGTCATCGTTCCCATAATTCAAAACTACTCCTAACAAGAATTTACAACATACATCATGTTCAAAGACCCCCTACCTAGAATTTTTATCTCTAATTATGCACTTAGGGGTCTACCAAAGACAAAAACAACACAAAAGACTCAAAGAAGAGCAAAAACACTACAAAACAAAAGTAACAGAATGGAAAGGGGAGAAAGTACATACCAGATGTAGAAAACAAGTAGAAGAAAATGATCTCTGAAATATAACTGCACTTGATTTCATTTGATCGATCCTTGTTCTTGCTTCAAAATTCAGTCTAGCCTTACTTTTTTTTTTCTTTGTTATTGTTTATCTTGTGCGAGTGTGAGTTCTTGTGTGCAAGTGAGTGAAGTTGTGCAAAGAGGGTTAGGAAGAAGGTTAGGGCATTTTACCTGGCAAGGATGCGGTGGACAAGTGACCGCATAACATGTTATGTGACCGCATGAGTGTTTTGCGGTAGTTTCAGGATAAGTCTAATTACCTAATAGATGCGAAGCATTATGTGGTCGTTTAAGTGATATGCGGACCACAAAATGTGATATTTCACCACATTATTTTAGCAAATTCTTCTCAACTTCCTGTCCAGGTTTGCAACCACTATGCGGTCTGCATAGTCATTATATGACCGCATAGTTTCACCAAACTCCCTTAAGTGACTTTTCTTCCATTTTTAACAAACACGTCAACTTGCTCCATCTAATATACATAACAAAAAAAATAAAAATAAGGAACAAAAAGGATGTTACCACACATGGGTTGCCTCCCACGAAGCGCTTAATTTAACGTCGCGGCACGACGAGGTTGGCCCCTTTTTGGGCTTGCTCAGTGATGGGGGATGGACCATCTTTGAGAGAAAATTGCTCCACCAAATGCTTGTCTCCCGTTGTGCCAAAGTAGTGCTTAACTCTCTGGCCATTCACCTTGAAAGTTTGGAGTCCATCTTCCGACTCTAATTCAACCGCTCCAAATGGAGCACGTTGACCACTTTGAACAGGCCAGACCATTTAGATTTGAGTTTCCCCGGGAACAACTTGAGTCTTGAATTTAAAAGCAAGACTAAGTCACCGGATTTGAACTCCCGCTTCAAGATCTTCTTGTCATGGACAAACTTCATTCTTTCCTTATACACGGTTGCACTCTCATAGGCATGGAAACGAAATTCTTCCATTTCGTTGAGTTGTGTCAATCTCAGATTATCAGCCTCGGCCCAGTCAAGGTTTAACTTTTTTAAAGCCCACATGGCTTTGTGTTCTAGCTTCACGGGTAAATGATATGCCTTGCGAAAGACTAACCGGTAATGATGTGCCAATAGGAGTATTGAATGTTGTGCGATAGGCCCACAACGCATCATCTAGCTTTATTGACCAATCGGTCCTATTTGCATTGACAGTTTCGGCTAGAATGTTCTTAATCTCACTATTGGAGGCTTCAACTTGGCCACTCGATTAAGGATGATAAGGAATGGCCACCTTGTGCTTTACGCTATATTTCTCGAGTAGCCCGGTGAAAGCCTTGTTGTAGAAACGAGAGCCACCATCGCTAAGAATGGATCTAGGAGTGCCATACCGTGTGAATATGCTTTTCTTCAAAAATGCGGTCACACTCTATAATGACCCGATCAGTCATTCTGAGAGTTTAACCCCGTTTTCCCTGTTTTGGCTTTGTCATGTGTTAATTAACCTAATTATGACGTGTGGGGTTGGATGGTTCGGGTTCGGAGTGATCGTGGTGAAAACTGAGACACTTAGTCTCTAAAGTAGGCTTAATGGTTAGAAAAGTCAATTGGGAGTTGACTATTAGGTAAACGACCTCGGAATGTGAATTTTATGGCTCGAATAGCTTCGTTAGGTGATTTGGGGCTTAGGAGTGTGATCGGAATGTCGTTTTGAAGTTCAGAGTAGAATTAGGCTTGAAAGGGCGAAATTGAGTTTTTGGCTATTTCCGGTCGGCAATGGAAAATAGGTTATCGGGGTCCGAATGGAATTCCATAAGTTGAAACAGGTTCGTAGTGTCATTTTGGTCATGTGTACAAATTTTCAGGTCAATCGGGCGTGTTTTGGGTGGTTACGACATCATTGGCCAAATTTAGAAGTTTCAAAGTTCATAGGCTTGAATACGAGGTGAATTTCATGTTTTCTCATTATTTTGGGTGTTTCGAAGGCTCCACTATGTTTGGATTAGGTTATGGGATATGTTGGCATGTTTGGTTGAGGTCCCGAGGGCCTCGGGTGAGTTTCAGGTGGTTAACAAAGTGACTTTTCAATTTTTGAGTTAGTTGTTTAGGTGTTTTTGTTGCAGATGGAAATACCCTATGTGTTCGTGGAGATGGTCTCTCGTTCGCATAGAGGGGTTTTGGGATGTTGGTATTTTTGTACAATGCGTTCGCTTATGGGCTTGTGCAAACGCGTAGGTATTAGAGGCGTGTGGGAGGCTGCACAGATTGTTCTGTGCGAACGTGTGGGGAGGAAGCAAACGCGTATAAGGGAAATTGTTTGTGCTTCACGAACGCGTACCTGGAGATGCAAACGCACTAAGGATTTTAGGGACGCATGGGCAGTGTATTTAAAAAATCATATCAGCAATTTCTAGCCCACTTTTCACCATTTTTGGGCAGATTTGATGCTTTTGAGAGAGTTTAAAGAGGGAATCAAAGAAGGAACACTTGGAGGTAAGATTTTTGACTTCATAACTCGATTCTATGTTGATTTATAAGTGATTAAACTTGAAATTAGTGGATATTAACCCAAAATTGGGGAAGTTAGGGCATGCAAAATTGGAGACTTTAATTAACTAATTGAAAGGGAAATTGTGGTCCAATTTTGATATTCTTGTTATGTATGGACTCGTAGGACAATAAGGATTCTGGTTTTATGATTTTTATCGAATTACCAGACATGGGCCCGGGGGTCGAGTTTGGCCAAATTCGGGATTATGCCTAATTTTGATAATTTTCGAATTGGTTTCGTCTCCCTAACATATTTTGATATTATTAATCTGATTTTGATAGACTCGGAGCATTTGGGAGCCTATTCGATGGCCAAGAGTATCGCGGAGTAGTTTTCGGGCCGGTTTGAGGTAAGTAATGACTGTAAATCTTGTCCTGAGGGTATGAAACCCCGGACCTAGTATATTCTCACTATTTTGGAGTGGCGCACATGCTGGACAACGAGTGTGTGTCGTGCACTGATAGGGGATTGGGACTTGGTCCTTCCCGTGGAAACTATTGAGATGTGTAATTATTTTTAAATCATATGATAAAATTGTGTTTGAAGCCTATTACTATATTTGGGTTGTATGCCATGTTTGGGGCCTTGTGCCGATCTGTTTAGACCCTTGAGGGCTATTTTCTGATATTTCCTCACTGTATTGATTAATGAGTTACACTTAGTCATATCATGTTTAATTATTTTTTAAACTCACACTTGTTTACACTATTTTGTGATATAAAAATACCGTTTTGGGTCGAGTGCCCCATTTTAGAGGCTTTTTGAGAGGTTTCTGACTGAGTGAGGCCGAGGGCCTATGTTGTGAGGATGTTGCCCAAAGGCTGATATTGAGCGATTGTGAGGCATGATGAGTGACTGATTCTAAGTGATGATAGTCCCGAGGGGCGGTTTATGATACATGTTTTTTCCCGAGTGACTACTTATGATTCATTTCATTTTACACTAAACTTCTTGAGCATTTTACTAAAATTGTTGGAAATTACACTTTTCAAAGGATTTGTACTGAAATTGGGTTTTTAAGCGTGATGATTTAACGTATACATTGTTGGAAAGAAAGACTGTGCTTATTTTAAATTGATGATTTTACTTTATGTGTTTCTTACTGCTCAGACCTGATTTATTTTCATTACTACTTTGTTGGCATACTCATATTACTCCCTGCACCTTGTGTGCAGATCCAGGTGCTAGGGTAGAGTGAGTTGTCTATATGTTCCAGAGACTTCTTGGAGATTTTGCGAGGTAGATGCACGCGTCTGCAACCCTGCTCTCTGCTACTTATTATTATAGAGTTTATTTTCTAGGCTTGTGTATTTTCTGTAGATGCTCATGACTAGTGATTCCGGGATCTTGGGGTTGTCTTTAACTTCAGTGTAGCTGTATCTGTTTTAAAATGATTAATGAAACCTTTATGGATTATCAGTTTAATAATGATATAAATAAAATATTCTTTACGCTTTGAGTGTTAATTTGGTTGGCTTAGCTCCACGATAGGAACCATCATGACTAGTTTAGAATTTGGGTAATGACAAGTTGGTATCAGAGCCTAGGTTACATAGGACTCACCGGTCATGAACATGTTTAGTAGAGTCTTGCGGATCAGTACAGAGACGTCTGTACTTATCTTCGAGAGGCTGTAGAACCCTTGGGAAAATCTCACATTCTTAAATTCTTGTTGTGCGAATCCATTTATTTAGCCAAAGGCGTAACTCTTTGAATCCCTTTCATGTATTCGAATGCGCACGTGAGCGCTCGGTATCAGTGTTGCATCGGCGGCTTGTGATTTCCACGGGTGAGCTGCGAGGTGTGATTTTAGCATGTTGATAATGGGCCAGTCTGGAGGATTTGAGGTCGAGTTTTGTCTGTGGCTTGAGTGCTGAGATTTCGATTGTGTGAGCACAAGCATTTGGGACTAATATGTCCATTCGTATCCTTATTAATGGGATTTTGTGACTGGATGACTATGTGATGAGTGTGATTTGATGGTGAGATGTGTTCGTATTGTTTGATTATGAAAAAAGGATTGGCTGGAAATGTGGCAAGAACTATTGAGTGTTTGATTTCTGTCTCGAGTTGGCATATGGCTTCGAGTTGTGAGTGTATTGGAAGACCTCTCATGTTGTTTAGTTGTGGAGCGAAGCGGATCTTTCTGTTGTGTTATGAGTTCCTAGTGATGTCTTTTGGGTTGACCAATGCCCCAGTAGAGTTCATGTATTTGATCGCATCCTGGTGTACTCACGTGGCCAGGAGGAGCATACTCAACATTTGAGGATGGTATTATAGAGATTGAGGGATGGGGAGCTTTATGTGAAGTTCTCAAGTATGAATTTTGGCTCAGTTCAGTAGCATTCTTGGGACATGTGGTGTCCAGCGAGGGTATCCAGGTGGTCAGACGAGTATGGGTAGAGCTTCCAGAAGCTCAAGATTTCTTTGACCACGGTTCCAATTTTAGTTCTTCCATCAGCTTCAGGTTCTTATACCGCTTATTGTGATGTATCGAGGGTAGGCATTGGGTTCTTTTAATGTAGGAGGGTAAAGTGACTGCGTAATAGCTATTACCTTCTAAAGTGTATAGAGATATATTAATTTGAGGCTAAGCAGGAATGGGTATATCCTGCGGGTTGTCCTGGGGTGTGTGATCCTTATGCTGTTCGGTTGTAAGTTCTCTTCAACCAGTAAATTATATACGTTGTAATTTGAGCTTAGATTGCTAGTGGAAATTGGCATGACTATTACAATGGTGAATGCGAGGTTGGAAGATGGCTTGAGCTATTAGACGGGTTGTGTTATTATGAGCTTGTGAAGGATTTAGTTGAGTCTCACTACGGTATTTTGGCAGTGATAGCACATGGGTATTGTGAGTTATTGTTTGTCTTGATCGTTGGTTTTGAGCCAAGTAGGGGAGTTTGTAAATGACAAGTTGATTGCACAATTATGTATTGTAGTAATAGGTTCGAGGTATATTGGCGAATCAGATATGACCTGCAGAGGTGGAGTCTGGGAATGACTCGAGTAATGGAAATCCTTCGATACAGGTTGTAACATACTCTACGGGTAAATGGACTTTATTGAATGATTGAGTTGCAGTTGACTTTAGTGTGGTGTGTGCATTGTATGAGTTTGCTTGTTGCTTTAAATATGTGGATTACTTTCCTAGTATGTGGTTTGCAAACTGGGTTAGGTCGTTCTGTTGGCTTGGTTAATGTAATCAAAATCTGTGTAGAGTGGATGAATCTCGAGAATGGTTTTGACGGATTCAAGGTTATATGTAGCAGTTGAGGATTTTCAAGGTGTGTATAGGGCTAGAACTAAGATTTACGTGGAGGGTGTCAAGGGTTGTGGTGGCTTTACATTATCATGGATTCTAGTTATCAGTGTCAGGGAAGTGAAGTTAATGGTTTCAAATTCACAGGAAGTCTCTTCATAGTAAGTATTTTGAATGTGTCACTTTTGGGATGTGTGAGAAACTGTTCGGCGTAATACGAGCCTTAAACGGTACGGTCCTATGCTCGGGCCTTGTGTGGAGAGTCTAGGTGGATCATTGCAGTATTATGACAAGGAGAAGTGTCAATTCGAAGGTAAGTGAGAAGAAACTTGGATTAATAGGACAATTTTGTAGTAGGTCGGATCGACATGGTATGGGATATGATTAGTTCTTTGGGTGTTTATGAGGCAATGAGTTTTTTACAGGTGTTTCTTAGCAGTGCTCCTGGACTTTTGGTGGCCTGCACAGCTTGGTTGAGTCATAAGGATTCAGTCCTGATGGTTTGGTGTTGTTCCAGTGGGATTAAGATACTTCCTGATGGGTTCTACCACAGTTAGAGACGTATATTTTCTACTGGCGTGAGGTGCAAGTGATGTATAGTGATTTTGCTTCTAAATAGGATCAAATGGAAAGTTCTTGGCTTCTTAGGTACGTAGTTTTTTGTGGCTCGAAAGGGATCATGAAATTCTCATATTTATCATAGGATGGAATGGCGTATGCGTATGTTGTGTAGGGTTGAGATTTGCATATGTGAGGTCACGGTTCAGTTTTGGAAGGAAGGTAAAAATTCTTAGGTAGCATTGGCGATTTTAGATGACTAGGTAGATGATATCACTATTGGGTGCCTTGATGAGGGTATACAATTCAAAAAGGGAAATGTGTAGAGTTAAGAGTGCTTCATTGGTATTGTGACACTCTCCTTTTTGATCGACTGCTGATATTCAAGTTTGGTTGGTGGCACAGAAGAATTATAGGGGTATCCCTCGTGTAATGATTGAGTATTAGAGGTGTTATATATTCGAGCAATGGAAATATGATCTGATATGGTGATTCGTGCGCTTCATGGACTTCGAGACTGAAAGTTCTCATAAACATGTTATTTTATGGTTATGGACTGTGAAGATGTGAGCAAAGCTGGTCAGATGTTAGTATGTACCATGAATCAGTAATTGTGAACTTTCGGCGAGTTATCTATCTATTTTGGGTGACCAAAGTTTATTTAGGGTTCATTAGTAGGCCACGTATGAGTGTGTGTCCTAGACCATGTCGGAATTATTGACTCTGAATTGTAATTGTTGAGGGATGTACCATTTGATTGTCCTTGAGCTTATTCGTGTTCTGGATTGATCTATGAGTATTTTTTCGGTGTTGAGAGGAGTTATGATTATTGGTTATATGCACATATGGTGCAGTTCTACTTGGGCTTTATAGATGGATTAAGAAAGGTAAGTAATTGGGTATTGCAGGGTTGAGACGTATTGGTTATGTTCTTTCTGGTTTGTGTGGCATGGTATCATCTGACTCCCTCGTGTTTATGGCAATGCACTTGAGTACTTGATGTCGAATTGCGCATGGTTATAGGCTTTGGGCAAGGTGGCTTAAAATATTTCACGTGGACCAGTGTTTGGATGGGATCACGCATTGTAGCGGACTTGGGTAGAGGTATGATCCTTGGTGTCAGATTCGTGTGTTTTGATTTTATGATGTGTGACAGGCTCTTTGCATGGTTTTGTGATGGCACTTGTAAATGGAAGGATAATCCTCTCGTGTGAATCTTTTCTATGATTTCAGTTCGTGGGGTGTTTCTATCGAGTGCACGAGTTGCACAGGTTATGGATTTGGATGGTATTGATGTGTCATGTCATCAGAGTGGTCGTGTTGGACGAGAAGAGGTCGTGTTGGATGGTATTGATGTGTTATGGCTCGAATAGCTTCGTTAGGTAATTTGGGGCTTAGGAGTGTGATCGGAATGTGGTTTTGAGGTCAGGACTAGAATTAGGCTTGAAATGATGAAATTGAGTTTTTGGCAATTTTTGGTCAGCAGTGGAAAATAGGCTATCGGGGTCAGAGTGGAATTCCATAAGTTGGAGAAAGTTCGTAGTGTCATTTTGGACGTGTGTTCAAATTTTCAGGTCAATCGGACGTGTTTTGGGTGGTTTCGGCATCATTGGCGTAATTTAGAAGTTTCAAAGTTCATAGGCTTGAATCCGAGGTGAATTTGGTATTTTTGCGTTGTTTTGGGTGTTTCGAAGGCTCAACTAAGTTTGGATAAGGTTATGGGATGTATTGGCATGTTTGGTTGAGGTCTCGAGGGCCTCGAGTGAGTTTCGGGTGGTTAACGGGGTGACTTTTGGATTATTGAGTTAGCTGTTCTAGTGTTTTTTGTTGTAGAAGGAAATACACTATGCGTTCGCAGAGGTGTTCTCGCATTCGCATAGAGGGGTTTTGGGGTGTTGGGATTTTTGTACAATGTGTTCGCGTATGGGCTAGTGCGAACGCGTAGGTATTAGAGACGCGTGGGAGGCTGCATAGATTGCTCTGTGCGAACGCATGGGGAGGACACGAACGCGTATAAGGGAAATTATCTGTGCTTAGAGAACGCTTACCTAGAGACGCGAACGCACTGAGGATTTTAGGGACGCCTGGGCAATGTATTTAAAAATCCATATCCGCGATTTTTAGCCCACTTTCCACCATTTTTGGGCTGATTTGAAGCTTTTGAGAGAGTTTGAAGAGGGAACTAAAGGAGGAACACTCGGAGGTAAGATTTTTGACTTCATAACTCGATTCTATGTTGATTTCTAAGTGATTAAACCTCAAATTAGTGGATTTAAACCAAAAATTGGGGAAGTTAGGGCAGGGAAAATTGGAGACTTTAATTGAGTAATTGAAAGGGCAATTGTGGTCCGATTGTTATGTTCTTGGTATGTATGGACTCGTGAGAGAATAAGGATTCTGGTTTTGTGACTTTTATCAAATTCTGAGACGTGGGCACGGGGGTCGGGTTTGGCCAAATTCGGGATTGTGCCTAATTTTGATAATTTTCGAATAGGTTTCGTCTCCCTAGCATATTTTGATATTATTAATCTGAGTTTGATAGACTCGGAGCATTTGGGAGCTGATTCGAGGGACAAGAGTATCGCGAAGTAGTTTTCGGGTCGGTTTGAGGTAAGTAATGACTGTAAATCTTTTCCTGAGGGTATGAAACCCCGAACTTAGTATTTTCTCACTATTTTGGAGTGACTCACATGTTGGATGACGAGTGTGTGACGTGCACTGATAGGGGATAGGGACTTGGTCCTTCCTGTGGCAACTATTGAGTTGCGTAATTATTTTTAAATCATATGATAAATTATGTTTTAAGCCTATTACTATATTTGGGTTGGATGCCATTTTTGGGGCCTTGTGCCGACCTGTTTAGACCCTTGGGTGCTATTTTCTGATATTTCCTCACTGTATTGATTTATGAGTTACATTCAGTCATATCATGTTTAATTGTTTTCGAAAGTCAAACTTGTTTACACTATTTTGTGATATAAAAATATTGTTTTGGGTCAAGTGCCCCATTTTACTGACAGCCCGAGCGGCTTTTTGAGAGGTTTCTGACTCAGTGAGGCCGAGGGCCTATATTGTGAGGATATTATGGGATCGGGCTGTGCGCCGCAGCATGTTACATTGTTTGTGGTGACTGAGTGAGGCCAAGTGCCTGATTGTGAGGATATGATATTTTATCGGGTTGCACGCCGCAACATGTTATTGATAGGCCGAGTTCCAGAGTGATTGATGCAATGATTTGGCTTGTTGTAGCGCTTGAGCTATAGGAGCCCCTCGAGAGTTTGTACACCCCTTGTGAGCACAAGTACCTACTTAGTATGAGTGTCGAGTGCCGAGTGACGAGTGATTGGGAGGCATGAGTGACTGTGAGGTTGCCCGAGGGGCTGATACTAAGTGATTGTGAGGCATGCCGAGTGACTGATTCTGAGTGATGATATGCCCGAGGGGCGGTTTATGATATTTTTTCTTCCCGAGTGACTATTTATGATTCACTTCATTTTACACTAAACTTCTTGGTCATTTTTTTGAAATTGTTGGAAAGTACACTTTCCAAAGGATTTTTACTGATATTGGCTTTTTAAGCGTGATGATTTAACGTATACACTGTTGGAAAGAAAGACTGTGCTTATTCTAAATTGATAATTTGACTTTTTGTATTGATTAGTGCTCAAACTTGATTTATTTTCATTACTACTAAGTTGGCGTACTCACATTACTCCCCACACCTTGTGTGCAGATCCAGGTGCTAGGGAAGAGTGAGCTGTCTATCTGTTCCAGAGACTTCTCGGACATTTTGTGAGGTAGTTGCACGCATCCGCAGCCTTGCTCTCTCCTGCTCATTATTATAGAGTTTATTTTCTAGGCTTGTATATTTTCTTTAGATGCTCATGTCCAGTGACTTCAGGATTTTGGGGTTGTATTTAAATTCGGTGTAGTTGTATCTGTTTTAAAATGATTAAATGAAACCTTTATTGATTATCAGTTTAATAACCATATAAATGATAGATTCTTTATGCTTTGAGTGTTAATTTGGTTTGCCTAGTTCCACGATAGGCGCCATCACGACTAGTTTAGAATTGGGGTCGTGACACACTCTTCGCCTCATTGTTTGGCAAGGCGATTGCTTCAACCCACTTGGACACATAGTCCACTGCCACTAGGATATACTTCATGCCATAAGATCTCAAAAAGGGACCCATAAAATCTATCCCCCACACGTCGAAGATTTTACCTCCATTACAAAATTCATAGGCATCTCATGTATCTTACAGATTGACCCTTGCCTTTGACATTGATCACAAGCTTTGACCATTTGATTCACGTCCTGGTAGATCGATGGCCAATAACAGCCACACTCAAGTACCTTTGTTTCCGTTCGATTTCCTCCATGATGACCTCCAACCAGCGAGTCATTGCATGCCTTGAGAATTGGCATAACCTCATCTTCCGGAATACAACGCCGAATGATGTTGTAGGCACAAATGTGAAACAAGAAAGGCTCCTCCCAATAGTATTTCCTACATTCCCGCAAGAACTTCTTCTTTTGATAAGTCTCCAATCCATCGGGAATAAGGTCGTTAACCAAATAGTTAGCAATATCGGCCAACGGGCAGATGAATAAGACAATGCCATTATTTGCTCATCTGGAAAAGTATCATTGATGTCAACGTTCTCCTTTGGTCTTCCTTCTTCCTCAAGCCTAGACAAATGATCTGCAACTTGATTTTCTGTGCCCTTGTGATCCTTGACCTCAAAGCCAAATTCTTGCAATAAAAGGACTCGTCGGATTAATTGTGTCTTGGCATTTTTCTTTGCCATAAGATAGAGAAAAGAAACATGATCGGTGTAGACTACCACCTTGTACTCCAACAAATATGCTCGAAATTTCTCAAAGGCATAAACAATGTCAAGAAGTTCTTGCTCAGTCATAGTATAATTTGTTTGAGCATCTTGCTTGCGTAGTAGATAGGATGAAGAACTTTGTTATTCCTTTGACCAAGCACCGCTCCAATAGATACACCACTGGCATCACACATGAGTCCAAATGGAAGGGACCAATCCGGTGTGACAATAATGGGTGTCGTGGTGACCTTCACTTTCAATTCTTCAAAAGCTTTAAGGCACTTCTCATCAAACACACATTTGGAATATTTTTCAAGGAGCTTGCACATGGGATTTGCAATTTTGGAGAAGTCCTTGATAAAATGCCTATAGAAGCCACCGTGCCTCAAAAAGCTTCGGATACCTTCCACTGAAGTCGGTGGAGGAAGTTTGGAGATGATTTCAAGTTTTGCTCGGTCAAACTCTATGCCATGTTTAGAAATTTTGTGGCCCAAGACAATGCCCTCATCAACCATGAAGTGGCATTTCTCCCAATTTAGCACAAGGTTTGTTTCCTCGCACCTTTTTAGCACTTGCCTAATGTTGTCGAGGCAATGCTCAAAAGAATCACCTACCACCGAGAAGTCATCCATGAACACTTCTAAGAAATCCTCCACCATGTCCGAGAATATATACATCATGCACCTTTGTAACTTAGCCGGAGCATCATAACCCAAACGGCATCCGGCTAAAATCAAAAGTCACATATGGGCATGAGTTGTTTTCTCTTGATCCTCCAATGCAATGTTGATTTTGTTGTAGCTAGAATATCCATCAAGAAAGAAATAAAATGACCTTCCCGCTAGCCGATCAAGAATTTGATCAATAAAAGTCATAGGGAAATGGCCTTTGCATGTGGCACTGTTAAGCTTCTGGTAATCCATACACACTCTCCACTCGGTAACAGTCCTTATTGCGATGAGCTCGTTCTTCTCATTGTGAATCATGTTCATGCCTCCTTTCTTCGGCACACATTACACCGGGCTCACCCAAGAACTATCTGCGATGGGGTAGACCACCCCAGAATCCAACCACTTGACGATTTCCTTCTTTACAACCTCTTGCATCGATGGATTCAATCTGCTTTGGTGTTCCACACTAGGCTTGCTTCCTTGCTCCAATTGGATTTTGTGCTCACAAATTCCGGCGGGAATTCCTCGGATGTCTGCTATTGTCCATCCAATTGCTTGCTGGTGTTCCCACAATACATTCAACAATTTACTTACCTTCACATCATCTAACAAGGAAAAAAACAATTACGTGTAAATTATCATTGGAGCCAAGAAATTTATACCTCAAATTTGGTGGAAGTGGCTTGAGCTCAAGTTGAGGTGGCTCAATGATGGAAGTCTTTGCGGGAGGAGTTTCTCTATTCTCTAAGTCAAGGGGGGAGATCTTCTTCGGTGCATAAGTTTAGGACCCATGTCCTTCTAATGCATTGACAGCTACCACATACCCATCCATGTCCTCACCATCAAAGTTTACCAATATTGACGCCAAGGCCTCACCAAGGCACTCTTCTTCCATATCCATATCACTTTGCATCCTCCACCTCATCAATAACCTTAATGACCGAGATCTCTTCGTATGCATTCGGTAACTTCATACCCCTACTAGCTTGGAAAGTGACATCTTCATCATTAACTTGGAACTTGATTCCATTTCGTTCCGAGTCCATCAATGCTCTTCCCGTAGCAAGGAATGGCCTCCCCAATATGATAGTAATTTCCTTGTCTAGCGTACAATCGTGGATCAAAAAGTTGGCCGGGAGAAGAAACTTTCCCACTTTCACTAGGACATCATCAACAATTCCCACGGGTCTATTGATTGAACGGTCGGCCATTTGCAACCTCATACTTGTAGGTCTTGGAAAACCCAATCCAGCTTGCTTGTAAATAACAAGAGGCATCAAGTTAATGCTAGCCCCATTATCACAAAGTGCCCTTGCAAAATCTCGCAAAACAATAGTACATGGGATGGTGAAGGCTCCCGGGTCTTCTTTCTTCTCGACCGTTGTTGTTGCAATAATAGAACTAACCCGGTTATTCATACTCACGACTTCATTTTTGTGGATTTATTCTTAGTCATCAAGTCCTTTAAGTATTTGGAAAATCCCGGCATTTCATGGAAGGCTTCCAAGAATGGAATGTTCACCGAAAATTGCTTTAGAATGTCATAAAACTTCTCGAACTTGCTATCATCTACCCTTAGAACAATCCTTTGAGGGAAAGGAGAAGTATGTCAAGGAATTGAGGAATACCTTGATGATACCAACGCCATTCTCCCTCCGCGGGTTGAAGCTGCTACATTCAAAGTGGAACACGAGTTAATCGTGATGCTCAAGGCAGAAGGATTATTCAGAAACTCCATTGATGATGATCCAACGCAACACCTAAAAAATTTCTTGTGTGTGTGCACCATATTTAAGCAAAACAACGTGATATAAGATGCCCTGAGACTACGAGTGTTCAAATACTCGTTAACAGGAGAGGCGAGAAAATAGATTCAAAATCTACCTCCTCAGTCTGTCACTTCTTGGTCCGAACTTATCCGAGCCTTCTTGTCCATGTGGTTCCCACAGATCAAGAAGTCTGAGCTCAGAGATCAAATCTTCCTCTTCAAACAACTACCAGGAGAGCACTTATATGAGGCGTGAGACCGCTTTAAGTTGTACTTTAATTATTGGATTACCTACCAAAAAATTGAATATCTATGATTCTGGTTTCCAATTTATTAATCTGTTTTTCTATACGACGGCGGAGTAGAGAGATATTCGCATTTTCGCGAGACTGCGCAGATTGGTAGGTGACAAGTAGGTGCATCACCTAGTTTCCAAAACGAGAGGCCTCAATTAAAAGCTCCAAAGTCGGCCAATAGGGTACTTTTAAGTTTTATCAACTCATTTATTTCACCCATCTTTCAGATCAAGGAAACCAAATTAAAGCCCTGCAACCCTTCCCCAGAATCCCCACACAAACCCTAGGTTATTTTGGGTGATACGATATGATTCTAGTGCCGAAAATCCCGGACAACTTGCTAATTCGTATTTCTCCTTCATGTAGCTGCGTTGGGGGTCTATTTTGGATGAAGAAGGGATCGGTTTTGTAGAGATAGCCAGATGGTCACTCTAGAATAATACAGTCCCATATGAATACTCGGACGTTCAGAAAGTTCATAAGATATCCTAGAAGGGAGGAATATTTACCTTAGGATGACTACTACACCTAGTGAAGGTAGAATGTTAGTCGACCCAAGGGCCAATGCGACGGTGCAAGGGGATCTAAAAGCGATAGGCTGTGTTGTTGAAGTTTTTAGAATAAGGTAATAGATAGAGATATTCGTAGGAGAATAAGAAGAGATTAAATGAAGCATTATGAGTAAGATTTGATAACTGAGTGATAAGTGTAAATGAAAATATGACAGGATGACAGAGTCTATAGTCAAATGAAGAAAAAGACAAGAGGAGACATGCCTTGGGACAATAAAACTATAAGCCATAAAGCCATACCCTCATTTCAGATGAGTTGATGACTCAAACGTGGTTAACATAAGGAAGAGTGAGACCCTCAAAATAATAGAAATTAGTATGGGCTAGTGAACAAGATAAACCAAACATGAATTAACGACCGAAGGAATTGGTAATAGTCGACATCGTTTGAGAGATTGTGTTTCAATAGTAATAGAATGAACAATAGAAGAATAGCCTTTAAAGGTCATTCACGAAGACGCTTCCCTAAAGCAAGCACTATGAGAAGAGCTAAGCTTAAGGTACTAAATGTGACAGTTACCCCAGGTGTCACCCTTGTGCATAAGAAATTCAATTATCCCTGGTGTAGAAGGGTTACCGCAAGGCGAGTAATATGTCAGTGAAGATGTGAAAAAAAAATGCCAAAGATGAAGAGGTAACTTTCAAATGGTAAAGAAAGAATGCGGTAAAAAGGTGAAAGGAATGAGATTGCATTTATTCAGATCCTACAGATATAATATGACTCCAGGATATTATGCAAGCATGACGCCAGGGAGAATCAATAAGAGTTTCGTACTCGATGATATTGATAAATAAGTGAGAATGAACACTTGATACATAAGGACTCCGTACAAAAGGTAAGTTAAGATAAAGGACATAACCCAAGAGGCGTTACATAAACTACAGATATGATAGTGGAGCAACGGGTAGTCTGTAGTTGATTCAGGAAGATCCTAGTTACGGCTAGATAAGAGGATACAGACAAATCAGCAGATCGTGCAAGATAAACATAGTAAAACTCAATATAGTAAATTAAGCCTCGCAGTAATGTCATTGTAATACTTGAGATATATTCAGATAGGAGTTGGGATAGTTAAAAGTAACGTATGAATACTACGAAAATAAAAGCGAGTGCCACTGGGAAGACAATCAAAACTTTAGTTCGGAAGCAACCCTATAAGTACAAGGGTGTGGAGGTAAGTAACTATGGAAAATTATAGGCAAGGAAGGACATCAAAAATTTCGTTGAGTATGTGATACAATGAGCTTGCAGCCTTACAAAAGTCAGAAGAACCTTCCTAAGTACTACAATGAAAGACTAGCTGAGGAAATAAGGAAACAGGCTTCAACATAAGCATAGTGACCTAAAGAATAAATGGTCTTGTAATAGCAGTCTCACTATAATGTTGAGTGCACTCCATAAGAAAGTGGCACCTATCGTGGCTAAGGAACGGGAAAAAAAAAATCAGAAGGTTATAATTGAGATATATGAGTTATAGGGAACTCCCGTATTCGTGGGCACTAAGATAAGCCAAGTATCTATGCACCAAGTGGCAAAACGACCAGGAAAAGTAATCGCTCACATTTAAATAGAACTGAGAAGGCATAAAAGGAAATCTATGGTGCTAGCATGTTAAAAGGAAGGTTGCGAGTAGTATAAATAGATATGCGTAGGTCACAATCTAAAGTATTGTAGAGTAACAAGGTTTTGGCTAGACAGGAGTAAGGATAAGAAAAGGTGAGTGAGAAGGTGACGAGAATAGGTAAGTCCTCGGGATTAGACCTATCACAACAAGAGAGCTGATGGTTTCCATAAGGTCATAAAAAGCTCAGTATAGCATGTGTGAACTCAAAGGAGTTCAAAACTAGGAGCATTTAGAAAGATGGAATGCTACCCTTGTAGTAAAGTAAGGGTGTAACTGTGATAAATGACAACAGGATGACGTTTAGACCATTGATTGAGTAATGATTTTGAGAACAAGGATTTCATGAACTGCACGAGATTAGAACACCCCCATAGGATGAATCCTATTGAGATGATATGAAATATAGTTATTGGAGTATAGTATCGTCCCTAAGTGGATCACGAAAATCACTTCAGATGTTCCCCGATGAGACGCGAGCCATAGTGACAATGTAATATGGATCAATATTAAGGTGAATCAACAATGGATGGATAAAATTTCCAAAGTATGAGATGAGATTAGGTTGTCATTCTTAAGATGAACAGTAATGAGGAAACATTAAAGGAATTAAATTTATACATATAGGATAAACAACGACAATGTAACCTATAGTTGGGTTAAAAATCTCGGTAATAATAAACTGAAGTAAGTGTTATGGTATAGTATGACCCATCTAGATGTAGTAAAGACATAAGGATAGATATCCCAGGCTATGAAACAAGATATATTATTAGTCGTAATTTTGACAAAGTACTGAGTGAAAAACTTCAGTACACCTATAGATGCCCAGAGAGATAGCTTGTCGAGTTTGTATATGTTCCCAAAGAGAGGCTTAGAGATTGGCTAAAAGCTGCTGGAAAAAGGAGAAAAGAGTTGAGTAGGCGCACATACAATATCAAAATTTTACATGCTGCATGAATAAGGTAGAAACAGTTACAAGATTGGAAGAATTTCGACCACAAGTCTTGGTGTGAGGAAGAGTCCTAAAGGGGGGGAACGCCTTAACCTTTGGATTTATTCACCGAACAGATCCCTATATGGAAAATACAATATTACATTATTCGTAAAAGCTATTATTAAGACACAGATAAGTGCATCAGTCAACATTCGAGGACGAATGTTCCAAAGGGGGGAATAATGTTACACCCCATAATTTTGTACGTGAGAGTACGTCGTAAGTCAATTGATTTATGCTCAAAAATGAGATCATCTTTGAAAGTACATAAAGTAAATTAATCATGTTAACTTGGAGGTTACAAATATTTACGATCATGGACTGCAAGTACCAAGAGAGTTGGAACTCTTAGAAGCTAAACCAATTGAAGAAAATAAATTTCGTCGAAAGTCGACACTTCTTTAATGTTATAACATGTACTTTAGGGTGAGACTATGGTTCATTACATGATAAGGAGGTTATTCTATGAGTTATTTTTGTCGTATGATAGTCGTGTGCTACATTTTAAATTCAAGGAAGTTGTGGAACAAAAGTTGGCAAAGGTCTTCACAAGTTACATTCATAATATGCTGAAACTTAGGTCAAATTTAACTGATATTTTCTCCCAGTATACTTGGAATTATTGGATTATCTACCAAAAAAATTAAATATCTATGAGTCTAGTTTCCAATGTATTAAACCTTTTGTCTATACGACTTCGGAGTAGAGCGAAATTCGCTTTTTCGCGACTGCACAGATTGGTAGGTGACAAGTAGGTGCATGACCTCCTTGCCAAAAGGAAAGGCCTCAATTAATAGCTCCAAAGTCGGCCAAGAGGGTAATTTTAAGGTCTTATCAACTCATTTATTTCACCCATATTTCATATCAAGAAAACCAAATTGAAGCCTTGAAACTCCTCCCCAAAAATCCAACACAAACCCTAGGTAATTTTGGGTATTACGATATGATTCTAGTGTCGAAAAGCCTAGACAGCTTGCTAGTTCCTACTTCTCCTTCATGTATCTGCACTGGGGGACTGATTTTGGATGAAGAAGGTTTCTGTTTCATGGATTATACTCTGTCCAAGGTAAATTTATTCTTCACCATCCATTATCTAGCCTTGTACGAGTTGTAACTCGATCGTAAAGACTAGACCTAGCGAGTTTCGAAAGAGTGGTATGTTGTTTGTTGTTGCGTCAATGTTGGCTGGTTGTAAAATTATTTTTAGGTTGCGTTCATGGATGTTTTATTGTATGAGAGGCTTAATTATGTATTGTTAGTTGTGTTTCTCAATTTGAAAGAAAAGACAAGTCGAAAGGTGTTGTTGTAAACTGAAAAATCAATTTGAATCGCTGAACTTGTGGGACTATTTGCTGGGCTGTTTCGTGTTGCTTTTGGGTTGCCTCTTTTGCTACTGTATTCATGGAGGTTGGAAGGAGAAATTCTGTGGAGAAAACACCACAATATATCAGGGTGGTTGGCTGGTCGTTCGTCATTACATTTTTAAGGTTGTTTGACACTACTTTGGTTGTCATTTTATGTATAAAGTGATTAGGGTGTGTGGACTATTTTGTGGTATATTATCATGGAGATGAGTTTGAAAAATGATGCATACATGTTGTTATTGTTTTTTTATTGTTGTTTTTGGAATATGGTATTGGAGGAGGGCCTTGTTACAGGGGAGATGCTGCCCAAATTTACATAATCGAGCTACCTGTTTAAGTTGCGAACGTAGACTTTACTCAACACTGATTTTGAATCTCCTTGTGATGTGGTAGATTGAGGTAAGTTTTTGAAGAATTTCTTGGAAGGTATTAAGGACTCAACAGAATTAAGGTATGTTAAGGCTCTTCCTTCATTCTTTTGTCATGATCTAAAGTGAAACGAACGTTAATAATACGCTATTTCATAATGAATCTACTCCTACCAACTAAGGTTTTCAATGTTGTTCCTTCCTTTCAAAGTTATCCTAAGAAATTATGTATGATCCTTGAGTCCTAGTGAAGTTCATACTGATTGTATGATTTCCATAATGTTGATCGAAGGTGCAACTACCTTACGTCACTCCGAAAGGCTTAGAGAGTGATTCCATGAGTCCAACATGCATTATATTTAGTATCTATCTTTTCTCTACTGAACTGCGCTATGGTCGTTCAGTTAAGGTACCTATTGTGCAACCACTGATCAGTTGGTTTTACCGAGCTCCACGTGGCCGGGTATGTTTTTACCGAGTCCTCTTCGAGGTGGGGTAAGATATGATGATGATGATGCCCACACAGGTGGATGTTTTTAAAAGATTATGTATCATGCATTTGCGATTACTATCCTACATCTCTCTATTTGTTACTATTCTTATTTATGGTTTTCTGCCTTACATACTTAGTACTTTATTCGTATTGACGTCCCTTTTGCCTGGGGACGCTGCGTTTCATGCCTGCAGGTCCTGATAGACAGGTTGATAGTCCTCCTAGTAGGCTATCAGCTTAGCGGAGGGTGTTGATGCACTCCACATGCTCTGGAGTTGCCTTTGGTCAGTATGATTGTGACATGTATTGACTAGTATAGCGGGTCCCTGTCCCGACCTATGGGACATTTATGTATTCTTATAGGCTTGTAGACAAAAGTCAGGTATATGGATACTTGTATGGTCTTGTCGGCCTAGTTTTTGAGTTTACAAATGATCATGTCATCCTTCGCGTATGTCACATCTATAAGTTTCTATATCATGTTAGGTCGTCATATGTCTAGCATTCCCTTATGTTTTATTTCGGTTATGTCATGGTGACCATTTTGGCACATTTACCCGTGATAGTACGATAAGAAAGATATGTTATGTTAGTACTCGGTTGAGTAAAGTACCAAGTGCCCGTCACAGCCTTTCGGTTTGGGTCGTGACACCCACAAAAAATCCTAATAAATCTATTTATAGTGGGCTAAAAGTCCAAGCCAAATTTAGACAAAATTTCCCATACAGACAACTTATGCGATTGCATAATTGTCCCAAATCAGGTATGCGGTCTGCATATTCTCCCAATTCATCGCAGATCTTCATGTCACTAGTTCAAGGAGTCTATCGCATTGTGATGACCCAAAAGGTCATCTTGTGTAATTTAGTAGAAACTGTGTTCCGAGGCCCCGAAAGCCCCCGATCCCCAGCATCACAGGTGCGATCACCCAATGGCCTGGAAAATTATTGTAGGTGCGGAATATATTCTGTAGGAGCGGAGCCGCAGGACCGGAGCCCCAGGTGCGGGCCCAGGCTCCCCAGCCCATTTGCGCTGGTGCGAGATTTTTCTCGCATGTGTAGTCCTCGAGCCGCAGGTGCGAAAACATTGTCCAGGCAGTGTATTTTTATACACGGGTTTTAAACCCATTTTCTCACTTTCCTTTTTTTTCCTTGGGCGATTTTCCTCCATTGTTAAAGGCTAACGACCTGGTCTTCTAAAGTAAGTGAACTCTACTCAAAAACTAGTTTCATGCATGGATTTCTAGCTTAATTAACTACATAAATTAGTGCAAAAACCAAGAATTTGGGTAGTAACCTAGAATGTGTGATAATTCGAGAAATTTTTCCATGAATTGGCTATTAAATGCAGTAATAATTGTATATTAATGATCCTTAGGTTTGGGGTGAGTGTTCCCTTTGAGAATTCTTGGAATCCGAGCGAGCGAGCCCGGGATAGAATTTTAGTATTTTTGGAAGAATGCTAGGAAATGGATAATTAGGCTATGGGATCGATTTATTGAGTCATTATTGATATAATTAAGTTAATTATGTCTAGATATTGTTTTTCCGTAGTTGAATTTAATAGGAAAGGCGGTGATAGAGGCTTGATTGTTATTTTTGGACCCGAGGTAAGTGTCTTGCCTAACTTTGGTGAGAGAATAGGTATCACATGCTATGTGCTAAGTGTTTATAATGTCCAATGCATAGGTGAGGTGACGAGTACCTATGAATTGTGTGTCAAGCATGTTTGTGAGTCCATTTTTGATGAAATTCTTGTCCTTACTTCTATATCTATTGTATTATGAATTTATCTCTACTTAGAAGTTGATTGTTGTTGAAAATCCTCGTTGATGAACTTGTGATGTAATGGTCCTATTGAGGAAAACTGTAAAGGATATACTTGAAAAGGTTGGTTATAGTTGAGACCCTTGCCGGGCAATTTGTTATGATAATGATTGATATTTTCCCCTTGCCGGGTGATCATGATTTGTGATTCCACTATGCTACATTCCTTGCCCTTTTGATAATTGTCATTGCATTAGTGAGGAAGAGTGTAAAGCACGAAGGGTGATGTCGTGCCATGATTTACATTGATTACATCATACATTGCATAGTGAGGAAGAGAGTAAAAGCACGAAGGGTGATGTCGTGCCATGATTTACATTTATCGCATCATACATTTCATAGTGAGGTAGAGAGTAAAAGCACGAAGGGTGATGCCGTGCCATGTTTTATATTTAAAAGCACGAAGGTTGATGTCGTGCCATGATTACATTGCCATACATGATACATTGCACCGTGAGGAAGAGAGTAAAAGCACGAAGGGTGATGTCGTGCCATGATTACATTGCCATACATGATACATTGCACCGTGAGGAAGAGAGTAAAAGCACGAAGGGTGATTTCGTGCCATGATTCATGTTATCTTACATCGTACTTTGCATTTTGAGGAAGAGAGTAAAAGCACGAAGGGTAATGCCCTACCATTAATTACATTTCTGGCATTATATTTGTTTCATTAGCACATTTCTGATAAATTGCCTTCTTGTATGTTCCTATGTGCTTAATTAACTGCTCTATCTCACATGTTACCCTCTTTGTCTGCTCCCGTATTCCCCGACATAATTATTTATCTCTTGCTTTGTTGTTCCACGATATACGTTTTATAATAGGACAGGTTAACGTTTGTTGTCAAGTCTAGCCTCGTCACTACTTCGGCCGAGGTTAGGCTCGGCACTTACTCAGTACATGGTGTCGGTTGTAGTGATGCTACACTACATATCTTATTGTTGTGCAGATCCCGCACTCGGACCCAGTGGAAACCATTGAGGGAGTCTCCTCCAGTCCACCTTAGAGGCTTCAAGGTGTACCCACTGGCGTTTATGGGCCTTGGCGTCTCTCCTATTCCTAGTTCTTTATTTCTGTCATGTCTTTCCTCTAAATTTCAGAGATAGTCATGTATCTCCTTTCAGACATTGTATTTACCATTCCTATAGACAGCTCGTGAGTTTGTGACTCCAGGTTTTGGGAAATTATTGCGACGTTGTATTATGTTGTCTTTACTTAGCTTTGAAACTTTATCTATTTCCGTTGTTAAGTTGTGAACTGTTTTTAGCATATTCTGTTAATTCGGTGTTATCATGTTAGTTTAACTGTACACTTTGGCTTGTCTAGCGGGTTCAACATTAGACGCCATCACGGCCCGAAGGTGGGATTTCGGAGAGTGACAAGTTGGTATCAAAGATCTAGGTTGTTTAGGTCTCACAACTCATGGACAACTTGGTAGAGTCTAAGGGATCGGTACGGAGAAGTCTGTATTTATCCCCAGAGGCTGCAAAGTTAGGATGACTCCACATTTCTTTTCATCTTTGTCGTGCGATATGAATTCTGAGTAGTGATTCAGTTTATATTCTATTCTCTCGTATATGGAAAGGACGCGTGCTTCCTTTGGTTCTGCTCAGCAGCCCGACACTCCTACTACAGCTCCTACGAGGGGACAAGGCCGTGCTAGAGGCCGAGGCCGAGCTCGGGCTCAGCCTAGAGCACCAGCCCCAGTGGAGGACCCTCAGGTTGAGTCTGACGAGAAGGTCCCAGTTCCGGCAGTCCCAGTTGGGCCATCTCAGGTCCAAGAAGGTTTTATAGCTACCCTAGTGCTTCAGAACGTTCTTGTCCGTCTAGTCGGACTCATGGAGAGTGTAGCACAGGCGGGTCTTCTTCCTACTGCACTAGTCGTCTCTCAGGCTAGTAGAGGTACCTAGACTCCTTCCACTCGCATGCCAGAGCAGCTAGGTCCACAGCTTCAGACTCCGGCACCTCAACCAGCCAGAGTAGCTCAACCGGGTATTGCAGTGCCGGTAGCAGAGGGAGCAGTTATGTCAGCGGATGCTTTGTGGAGAATGGATAGGTTCACTATGTTATTCACTGCTACTTTTACTGGGGCGCCATCAAAGGAACCCCAGGACTATTTGGACAGCTGCCATGACGTTCTTCAGATCATGGGCATAGTGGAGTCCAACAGAGTTGACTTCACTACTTTTCGGTTATCTGGCACAGCCAAGAGGTGAATGAGAGACTATTGCTTAGCCAGACCAGCTGGGCCTGCACCTTTGACTTGGACTCAATTCTCAGAGGTATTTTTGGGGAAGTTCCTTCCCATTACTCAGAGAGAGGACCTTCAGAGGCAGTTTGAGCGTCTCTATCAGGGATCTATGAGAGTCACTCAGTATGAGACCAGGTTCATCACTCTAGCCCGACATGCTCTTATGATATTTCCCACTAATCGGGAGAGGGTTCAGAGATTTATTGAGGGATTGGCCCAGCCTATCAGACTTCAGATGGCTAGAGAGTCAGGTACTGATATTTTATTCCAGGATGCGGCGAATGTTGCCAGGAGGATTGAGATGATTATGACTTAGGATGGTTGTCAGGGGGCTGACAAGAGGCATGTCACTTTGGTCGTTTTAGTAGAGCCTCATCTGGGGGCAGGGATTCTTCAGGCAGAGGTCATCCTCCCATACCCTATTAGTTGGCACTTCAGGTAGCTCACAGTGCACCGCCAACTCCTACCGGTGCACCACCTGCACCTATCAGTACACCACCTCTTCAGAGTTTCCAAGGTGGTTATCAGGGTCGTCAGGGACAGTTCTAGAGTCCCCAGCCATATCAACAGGGGCCGTGTTATTCTTGTGGTGTTCCGGGGCACATTTCCAGGTATTGTCCCCGCGCTTCTAGTAGTCCTCAGTATCAAGGTTCCCGTGCCATGGTTCCCGCGTCAGGCGCACCCCTCACCCTCTCAGCCAGCTAGGGGTGGCGGTCGGGGTGCCAGAGGTAGAAGTCAGACTCATAGAGGTGGAGGAAATGCCACGAGAGGTAGAGGTCAGGTCGCAGTAGGTCGACCCAGAAATGATCAGATTGGAAGGGCTCAGCCCTGGTGCTATTCTTTTCCTGCCAGGCCTGATGCCGAGGTTTCTGATGCAGTTATTACAGGTACGGCTTCAGTTTGCAGCCGAGAGGCTTCAGTGTTATTTGATCCGGGTTCTACATTCTCCTATGTGTCTTCATATTTTGCCCCTTATTTGAGTATGCCCCGTGATTCCTTGAGTACTGTTGTGCATGTTTCTACACCGGTGAGTGATTCTATAGTGGTAGATCGAGTTTACCATGCTTTCTTAGTAGTCATGGGTGGTCTGGAGACTCAGGTTGATCTTTTACTTCTGGATATGGTTGACTTCGATGTTATATTGGGGATGGATTGGATATCCCCCTGTTATGCTATTCTGGAATGTCATGCCAAGACAGTGACCTTGGCTTTGCCAAGGGTGCCTCGTTTGGAGTGGAAGGGAACTCATAGTCATTCTTCTAGTAGAGTTATTTCTTATATGAAGGCTTATCACATGGTCGGGAAGGGTTGTTTGGCCTATCTGGCCTATGTTCGTGATTCTAGCGCTGAGGTTCCTTCCCTGGAGTCGGTGCTCGTGGTTCGTGAGTTTCCAGAGGTTTCCCTGCTGACATGTCGGGTGTGCCACCCGACAGGGATATTGATTTTTGTATTGAGTTAGCTTAGGGCACCCATCCTATTTCTAATGCGCCATATCGTATGGCCTCTACAGAGTTGAAGGAGTTGAAAGATCAGTTGCAGGATGAGGATGTGTATTGACTACCGGCAAATGAATAAGGTTACTATTAAGAACAAGTATCCTTTTCCGAGGATTGATGATTTATTCGACCAGCTTCAGGGTGCTTCACTGTTTTCCAAGATTGACTTGAGATCTGGTTACCATCAGCTGAGGATTGGGGCTTCTGATGTCCCTAAGACAACTTTTCGCACTTGTTATGGGTATTATGAGTTCTTGGTGATGTTATTTGGGATGACGAAAGTCCCCGCCGCTTCTATGGAGTTGATGCACCGAGTGTTCTGGCCTTATTTGGACTCATTTGTGATTGTTTTCATTGATGATATATTGATATACTCCTGTAGCCGAGAGGATCATGAGCACCACCTTAGAGTTGTCCTCCAAACTCTGAGGTATAGTCAGTTGTATGCCAAATTCTCCATGTCTGAGTTTTGGTTGAATTCGGTTGCATTTCTAGGCCATGTGGTATCGTCAGAGGGTGTCCAAGTGGATCCCAAGAATATTTCAGCAGTAAGAGATTGTCCTAGACCCACCTCAGCTACAGAGATTCAGAGTTTTTTGGGCTTAGCAGGTTATTATCGCCGGTTTGTGGATGGATTTTCATCCATTGAAGCCCCAATGACCAGGTTGACTCAGAAGAGTGCCCAGTTCAGGTGGTCTGATGAGTGCAAGGTGAGGTTTTAGAAGCTCAAGATAGCCTTGACCACGGCACCAGTGTTGGTTTTGCCCACAGGTTCAGGATCGTATACCGTGTAATGTGATGCTTCACGGGTTGGGCTTGGTGCAGTGTTGATGCAAGATGGCAAGGTTATAGCCTATGTTTCTCGTTAGTTGAAGGTCCATGAGAAGATATATCCAGTTCATGACTTGGAGTTAGTAGCTATTGTGCATGCATTGATGATTTGGAGGCATTACTTATATGGTGTGCCATGTGAGGTGTTCACGGATCATAAGAGCTTATAGTATTTGTTTAAGCAGAAGGAGTTGAACATGAGACAGAGGAGATGGCTAGAGTTGCTGAAGTATTATGATATAACCATTTTTTATCATCCGGGGAAGGCCAATGTGGTGGCTGATGCTTTGAGCCGGAAGTCAGCTAGTATGGGTAGTCTTGCCTATTTATCAGTCGGAGAGCGACCTCTTGCTTTGGATGTTCAGGCGTTAGCCAGCCGATCTATGAGATTGGAGGTTTCTGAGACTGGCAAGTTTCTGGCCCATCTCGTGGCCCGTTCTTCATTGTATGACCGTATTCGGGCCAGGCAGTATGATGATCGCCACTTATGTGTTCTTAGAGATAGAGTCAGGCACGGAGATGCCAAGAAGGTTACGGTTGATGCTGAAGGAGTATTGAGGATGCATGGTCGTATTTGTGTACCCTATGTCGATGGCATTCGTGAGTTGATACTACAAAAGGCCCACAGTTCTCGATATTCCATTTATCCAGGTGCCGCAAGGATGTACCAGGACTTGCGGCAGCATTATTGGTGGTGTAGAATGAAGAAGGATATTGTAGCTTATGTAGCGAGCTGCTTGAACTGTCAGCAGGTTAATTACGAGCACCAAAGGCCTGGTGGTTTGATGCAGCAGATTCAGCTTCCCAAGTGGAAGTGGGAGCGTATCACCACGGACTTTGTAGTTTGACTCCCACATACTCAGAGGATGTTTGATGCAGTATGGGTTGTTGTGGATAGGCTGACCAAGTCAGCGCACTTCATTCCAATATCAGTTTCGCATTCAGCAGAGAAGTTGGCAAGGATCTATGTGAGAGAGATTGTTAGACTGCATGGTGTGCCCATATCCATTATATCAGACTGAGGTACCCAGTTTACCCCCATTTCTAGAGAGTATTTCAGCAAGAGTTGGGCACCCAGATTGATTTGAGCACCACATTTCATCCTCAAACGGACGGGCAATCCGAGCGTACTATTTAGATTTTGGAGGATATGTTGTGAGCATGTGTTATGGACTTTGGTGGTTCATGGGACCAGTTCTTGCCTTTAGCTGAGTTTGTCTACAACAACAGCTATCAGTCGAGCATTCAGATGGCTCTGTATGAGGTGTTGTATGGTAGACAGTGTCGGTCTCCATTCAGATGGTTTGAGCCGGGAGAGGCTAGATTGTTAGGCTTCGATTTAGTCCAGGATGCGTTGGACAAGGTGAAGATCATTCAGGATAGACTTCGTACAGCTCAGTCCAGGCAGAAGAGCTATGCGGATCGCAGAGTTTGAGATTTGGCATTTATGATAGGCGGCCGAGTATTTCTTCGAGTGTCGCCCATGAATGGCGTGATGAGATTCGGAAAGAAGGGCAAGTTGAGCCCTAGGTACATTGGTCAATTGGAGATTCTGGACAAGGTAATGGAGGTGGCCTACATACTTGCCTTGCCACCTAGTTTGTCAGCCGTGCATCCAGTATTTCACGTGTCTACTTGACTTCAGTGGTGTCCAGTTGGAGAAGGATCTGTCTTATGAGGAGGATTCGGTAGCCATATTAGACTGGCAAGTGCGACAGTTGAGATCGAAGAGTTATCCTTCGGTTCGTGTTCAGTGGAGAGGTCAGCCTGTTGAGGTAGCTACTTGGGAGTCCAAGACCGATATGCGGAGGTGCTATCCCCACCTTTTCCCCGATTCAGGTACTTTTCTATGTCCGTTCGAGGACGAACGGTGGTTTTAGAGTTGGAGATTGTGATGAACCAAAAGTTCATCTTGTGTAATTTAGCGGAAACTGTGTTTCGAGGCCCTGAAAGCCTCCGTTAATCTCACCTTGATGTACGCCCACAGCCCGAGCGCGTAGTCGGGATGTTTTTATGTGGAAATGTGTTGAACTGTTGAACTTATGATAATTAATGGAATAAAGTTGACTTTGGTCCACATTTTTAGTAGCGGGACTCGGACCCGTGATTTGACAATCTCGGAGGGACCGTAAAAAATATGGGTCCTGGACGTGTGCCCGGAATCGAATTCCGAGGTCCCAAGCCCGAGAAATGAATTTTTAAAGAAAATTCTTTTCTGAAAAAAAGAAAAAATTTTGAAAATGAACTTTGATGTGAAATTTGTGTTACCGGGCCCATATTATGGTTCCGGAGCCCGAAACAGGTTTAATATATGTTGTGTGAATTACCTGTGAAATTTGGTGTCATTTCGAGTTGTAAAGGTCAGTTCGGCACGTTGTTAGCGAAGTTTAGAAAACCTAAAGTTCCTAAGTTTGGTTCTTGGGGTTTGGGGGTGTGATTTTGACTTTTAGCGTTGTTTTGGGTGATCCAAAGGCTCGAGCGAGTCCGTATTATGATTTGGGACTCGTTGGTATATTTGGACTAGCGCTCGGGTGGGCCCAGGTGCCTTCCGGGCACCTAATGGGGCTAAAAACCAGCAAAACATAGTTGCTGGTGCACCTGTTCTGGTGGTACCGCGGGTGCGGTAGCCCAATCGTAGGTGCAGGACCGCTTCTGCGGTCCTCAGCATCGCAAGTGCGATCACCCAATGGCCTTGGCCAATTATCGCAGGTGCAAAATATATTCCGCGGGAGTGGAGCCGCAGGTGCGGTCTCCACTCCGTCGGTGCGGGCCCAGGCTCCCCATCTCATTTCCGCAGGTGCGAGATTTTTCTCGCAGGTGTAGTCCTCGAGCCGCAGGTGCGAAAACACTGTCCAGGCAGTGTATTTTTATACACGGGTTTTAAACCCATTTTCTCTCTTTCCTTCTTTTTCCTTGGGCGATTATCCTCCATTATTAAGGGATAACGACCTGGTCTTCTAAGGTATGTGAACTCTACTCAAAAATTGGCTTCATGCATGGATTTCTAGCTTAATTAACTACATAAATTAGTGCAAAAACCAAGAATTTGGGTAGTAACCTAGAATGTTTGATAATTCGAGAAATTTTTCCGTGAATTGGCTATGAAATCAAGTAAGAATCTTATATTAATGATCCTTAGGCTTGGGGTGAGTATTCCCTTCGAGAATTATTAGAATTCGAGCAAGCAGGCCCGGGATCGAATTTTGGTATTTTTGGAAGAATGCTAGGAAATGGATAATTAGGCTATGGGATCGATTTATTCAGTCATTATTGATATACTTAAGTTAATTATGTCTAGGTATTGTTTTTCTGGAGTTGAATTCAAAAGGAAAGGAGGCGTTAGAGGCTTGATTGCTAGTTTTGGACCCGAAGTTGATTGTTGCTGAAAATCCTCGTTGATGAACTTGTGATGTAATGGTCATATTGAGGAACCAACTGTAAAGGATATACTTGAAAAGGTTGGTTATAGCTGAGACCCTTGCCGGGCAATTTGTTATGATAATAACTGATATTTTCCCCTTACCGGGTGATCATGATTTATGATTCCACTATGTTGCATTCCCTGCTATTTTGATAATTGTAATTGCTTTGGTGAGGAAGAGTATAAAGCACGAAGGGTGATGTCGTGCCATGATTTACATTGATTACATCATACATTTCATAGCGAGGAAGAGAGTAAAAGCATGAAGGGTGATTCCATGCCATGGTTTTCATTGATTACATCATACATTGCATAGTGAGGAAGAGAGTAAAATCACGTAGGGTGATGCCGTGCCATGATTTACATTGATCACATCATACATTGCATAGTGAGGTAGAGAGTAAAATCATGAAGGGTGATGTCGTTCCATGTTTTATATTTAAAAGCACGAAGGTTGATGTCGTGCCATGATTTATATTTAAAAGCATGAAGGTTGATGACGTGCCATGATTACATTGCCATACATGATACATTGTATCGTGAGGAAGAGAGTAAAAGAACAAAGGGGGATGTCGTGCCATGATTCATGTTATCTTACATCATACCTTGCATTGTGAGGAAGAGAGTAAAAGCACGAAGGGTGATGCCCTGCCATTAATTACATTTCTGGCATTATATTTGTTTAATTAGCATATTTCTGATAAATTGCCTTCTTGTATGTTCCTATGTGCTTAATTAACTGCTCTATCTCACCTGTTACCACCTTTGTCTGCTCCAGTTTTCTCCTACGTAATTTTTTATCTCTTGCTTTGTTGTTCCACGATATATGTTGTAGAATAGGACAGATTAACGTTTATTGTCAAGTCTGGCCCCATTACTACTTCGGTCGAGGTTAGGCTCGGCACTTACTCAGTACGTGGGGTCGGTTGTACTGATGCTACATTGCACATCTTATTGTTGTGCAGATCCCGCACTCGGACCCAGTAGACAGCATTGAGGGAGTCTCCTCCAGCCCACCTTAGAGGCTTCAAGGTATACCCGTTGGCGTTCGTGGGCCTTGGCGTCTCTCCTATCCCTACTTCTTTATTTCTGTCTTGTCTTTCCTCTAGATTTCAGAGACAGTCATGTATTTCCTTTCAGACTTTGTATTAAGCATTCCTATAGACAGTTCGTGAGTTTGTGACTCCAGGTTTTGGGAAATTATTGCGACGTAGTATTATGTTGTCTTTACTTAGCTTTGAAACTTTATATATTTCCGATGTTAAGTTGTGAACTATTTTTAGCTTATTCTGTTAATTCAGTGTTATAATGTTAGTTTAACTGTACACGTTGGCTTGTCTAGCGGGTTCAACATTAGACGCCATCACGGCCCGAAGGTGGGACTTCGGGGCGTGACACGTATATTTGTTATGCAGTTCGCATATTTGTTATGCAGCCGCATTGTTCCATCGTAATTCTTGGGAGGCTAGCTCCTCTGGAATTATGTGGTCTGTTATGCGGCTCGCAAACGTGTTATGCGATCGCATAGTAGACCGCATAATCTTTTCTTGGTTAGGCCAAAAGGTTTGATTGAGTCTACGGGTTCCCATTGAGTTACGCGATCTATGTTAGTTATGTGGTCTGCATTTGAGTTACGCGGCCGCATTCTTGCATTATTTATGCTCTTTTTTGGCTTTTGACTTCTTTTCCATGTTTTTGGGTCCTCAAGCCTCATGCACCGTAAGACATCAAAACTTCATAAGAATTAGCAAACAAATGCATTAAAAACGAGCAAAAATCTAAGTAATTGGTACTAAATGTGCCGAAATTCTACGGCACATCAAAGGGTTGACGGTGCTACCTTCATACTGTGAATCCATGGCCTTCCGAGAAATGTGTTGTACCTAATGTCGCCTTCGCTGACATGGAACTTGGTGTTTTGAGTTGTACCGCCAAGCTGTCTTGGAGGGTGATTTCCCCTTTCATTGATTCGCTTGCCATTTTTAATCCATTGAGGACACGAGATGCGGGCACGATCTGGTCGAGCAAGCCGAGTTTCTCTACCACCCTCGGCCGAATTATGTTGGTCGAGCTACCTGGATCCACGAGCACGCGTTTAATTTGAAATTTATTCAAAAGAAAAGAGATTACCAGTGCGTCATTATGAAGTTGAGGCAAGGTCTCGATGTCCTTTTCGCTGAATGAAAGGGCATAATCAGGTATGTAGCTCCGAGTTCTCTTTTTTCTAGTGACGGATACTTTTTTTCCGTTTGAAAATGGGTCCTTGGGGGACGTTGTTGTCACGCCCTGAACCTGGGGAGGCATGGCTGGCACCCGGTGCCACATTGGCCCGAGCAAACCACTCTGTAACTCATTTGTTTTCTTTGTGACTATCATGGGCCAACATGACCACAACTTGTAATGTACAACTTGTAAGTGGGCAGCACTGTATCAATAAACTATAGTTTATAAAACATGAATACATATGGGCCATTAAGGCCTCTGACATACTGTACAAACTGAACTTTTTTCTACAAAGCCTCTAAGATTTACTGACATCAAATGAGACAAGGTACCGGCTTGTTACGACCCCAAATCCAGGCCAGTCGTGATGGCGCCTATCATGAAACTAGGCCAGCCAAAACTTCACTCAATTCATAATAAACTCCCATCTAACTCTTACTATATCGATTACCCATAAAATTTTCCTTTAAACATTTATAAAACAGATAAATCTATACTGAACATTTAAATACAACCCCTGATAACCCGGATTCACTGGTCATGAGCATCTACATAAATATACAACTCAACGAAAATAAATTCTATAATATTAAACAAGAGAGGGAGCAGGACTGCGGACGCATGCAGCCACCTTGCGAANAACAGTATAACATAGATATGTGAAATCATCATGTCTCAAATCATCTTCAGAAAAATCCTTTAAGGAAAGTATATTTTTCAACAACTTCAACCGAAAGGATTAGTATAAAAACGAAATGAATCATATAGAGGCCCCTCGGGCAAAACATATTTCATAAGCTCAGAGTGATAGTAGTAAAATCATCAGTAGCCCCTCGAGCAAAACATATATCATAATCAGCCCCTCGGGCATGCCTCACAGTCACTCATAATCAGTCACTCAACACCTCACAGTCACTCATGCCTCCCAATCACTCGTCACTTGGCACTCGGCACTCGCACTCAGTAGGTACCTGCGCTCACTGGGGGTGTGTACAGACTCCGTCTTCGGAGGGGCTCCTTCAGCCCAAGCGCTAAATAAACAGCCAAATCATGGCATCAATCACTCTCAGGCTTTCGGCCTGTCTCATATCATAAATATCCTCATAATCAGGCCCTCGGCCTCACTCATCACCTCACCATCACTCTGGCCCTAGGCCACACTCAGCAGAACCACTCGAAAGGCCGCTGGGGCGAATCAGTAAAAACAGACTACTCGACCCAAAACTTCAGTTTAAATCTCAAAGTGGTGTAAATCATGCTGAGTTTATAATAAAACAGTATGCACAATGATGCTGAGTGAAATCATCAACAAATAGTGAGAAAAACAGTAGTAAAAAGCCCTAAAAGGGGTCTAAACAGATCGGCACAAGGCCCCAAACACGGCTTATAGCCCAAATATTTCACAAATCATTAGAACATAACTTAACATACGGTTTTGAGTAAATATGCAACTCATTAGTTGTCGTGGAGAGGACCTAATCTAATCCAAAAATAAGTACGCGCCATATACTCGTCATCTGACATGTGCGCCTTTCCAAAATCAGTGAGAAAATATGTAGTTCGGGGTTCCATACCCTCAGGACAAGATTTATAACCATTACTTACCTCTACCGGGGCCACAACAATAGTCCGCTATGCTTATACCCAATCAAAAACTATCAATTTAATCAAAAATCTCGAAATTCGGCAAAATCCGAGCCCCTGGCCCATATCTTGGAATTCATAATTTTTACATCCTTAGAGTCCTCGTCCTCCCATGATTCTATGCATACCAAGAAAACTAAAATCGGACCACAAATTCCCACTCAAATCCTCAAAAAAAATTTAAATTTTCTCATGCACCCATCTTCCCCAACTTTGGTTCAGATCCAGAAATTTTATGGTTTAATCACTTAAGAATTGACATAGAAACGTGTTATGAAGTTGAAATTATTACCTCCAGATGATTTCCCTTGATTCCCCTTCAATTCTCTTTCAAAATCTCTCAAGTCCGCATGAAACAATGGAGAAAATAATAACTAAGGTCGCACTTCCGGTCTTTTAAACATTCTGCCCAGCTAAAATAATTCCTTTAGTGCGATCGCAAAATTTGGCACGCGATCGCGAAGAACAAACTCGCTGCCCCATCAATCTACCTTACGCGATCGCAGACAACCTCATGCGATTGTGATTCATCAAGACTTAAACCCACGCGATCGCAAACCATTCCACGCGATCGCGAAGAACAAAGCTCAACTCACCCACGTGCCCCTTTAACTCTACGCGATCGCAAACAAGACCACACGATCGCACAAACCAAACACCCTCACTCACGCGATCGCAAACCATTCTCACGCGATCGCGTAGAAGGAAACAAGAACCTTACACCAGCAGCAATTTGTCCAGAATTCAAGCCAAAAGTTGGTCTGTTAACCATCCGAAACACACCCGGGGCCCTCGGGGCTCCAACCAAACATACCAACATATCCCATAACATCATTAAAACATAGTCGATCCTTCGAAATACCAAAAACAACACGAGAACACCAAATTTACATCAAATTCAATCCTAAGAACTTTGAAACTTCCAAATTTCGCCAACTACATCGAAACTAACCAAAACACCTCCGATTAACCTGAAATTTTGCATACATATCCAAAATGACATTATGAAACTGTTCCAACTTCCGGAATTACATTCTGACCCCGATAGCCTATTTTCCACTGCCGATCAAAAATCGCCAAAAAACTAACTTCCGCCAAATCACCTAACGAAGCTATACGAGCCATAAAATCCGCATTCCGAGGTCGTTTACCAATAAGTCAACTCTCAGTTGACTTCCTCAACTATTAGGCTACCTTGAGAGACTAAGTGCCCCAATGCTCACCATGACCACTCTGAACCTGAACCAACCAACCCAACACACATAAATGAAGCTGAGCCACATAAAATGAATCAGAAATGGGGGAAACGGGGCTAAACTCTCGGAACGACCGGTCGGGTTGTTACATCCTCCCCCACTTAAACATACGTTCGACCTCGAACGTGTCAAGAGCTTTTCTCCAACACTATCAAACTATTACGCATCTTACGATGCACATACCCGGGGGTGCTCCCATGTCACCCTATCCCATATAGGTCCAATAGCACAATACCGCTGAAATTTCGAAATCCAAATCCTGGACCATAATCTTAGAACCAAATTCCCACTTCTTAAATGATATGCAAGATCAAAATTTCCATAACTATAAACTGAACAAGCCTGATCATGATAAATCACGCCATATACGTACCCCAGATGAAATCACATAATAGACCGCATGACTCAAACACTCATAGCAATAACTCTTTAACCACAATGACTGCTCATAACAACCCAATACCGGTACACCACCTCTTATCAAGAAATGCCTCTCTCTAACACTTTCATATATTGCCGATGATGAAATAAGCACGTAGAACTAACAACCATTCGTCCGATCAGATAGACATGTAACTCCCCCTTCCTAACAGGAATTATAGCAGGTTTCGAAGCCGACTCCCGATACTCACCCTTCCAACTATGTTGTAGAAAATTCCAAAAATATTCATTCTAGGTCCAATGACCTCCTCTCATCCATCACAACCACCCTGATAGCATGACACTAACCATTCGACACATCGATAAAATTCGAAGCCAAAACCTGTGCAACTTGAGCACTTAACAGCAACTTCCCAATGTAATCAAATTGTGTAAAAGATCCACAGGAGAGGACTATCCAGCCATTAACAATTACCATCACCATATCATACTAACAACATATTACACACAGTAAAAATTGAAAACACATGAATCTAATACCAACGGTCATACCCCTACATAACTCCGCTACACTGTGCGATCTTATCCAACCGCTGGTCGACTTTGAATATTTCAAGACACCTTGCCCAAAAATCAATGACCATTCAAAATTTGACATCAAGTACTCAAAGTGCATTGCCATAACCAAGGAAGGAAAAACGGACGATACCATGCCACCCGAAACAGAAGGTATATAACCAACATGCCTCAATCCTGCAACACCCAATTACTTACCTTACTCAAATCTAGCTATAAAGCCCAATTAGAACCGCACCATATGTGCATATAAACAATAATCACCACTCCTCGCAACACCGAAAGGTAACTCATAGATCACTCTAGAATATGAATAAACTCAATCACAATCAAATGGCACAGTCCTCAATAGCATAAATTCGGAGCCAACAATTCCGACCTGGTGCAGAACACACCCATATTAGCCTACCAGTGACCCTAAATTAACTCTGATCACCCACAACAGATAGATAACTTACCGAAAAAGTTCAGAATGACAGAATCATGGTACATACTAACATCCGACTAGCTCATCTCGCATCTTCACATTTCACTTCCACAAATATCCTGTTTATGAGAACTTTGTCACGCCCCAAAATTGAGGGACGCGACCGGCACTCAACCGGGTGACCCCAGTCAAGCGAACCTGATTTTCCCTTCCTATCCAACGCGTTTCCCCGTGTTTACATCATCCATTATTTATGTGAAGCAATGAGATAAGCTTAAAAGCGTGTGATTACAACAATGAATCCAATTCTTCCTCATTTTACATTAGTATTCCAGATTTGACAAAACATACATAATCGATACAACACTTCCCTATACGGACCACGATTACGAGCAAATACAACCAAAAGGAGCTTATGCAATACTTGGCTGCAACAAGGACCCAGCTATACCTTACAATACACAATATACTCAAAAGGAGATGTTATGAACTACACATGGCCCCGAGAGGAAGTGAGGCTCACCAGTACAACTGAAAAGGATGAGGAGAAAACACCACTAACGGCGAGCTGAGCAACCTGCTATGGACCCACCTACACCCATATAAAAGATGTAGTGCCCCCGGCAAAAGGAACGTTAGTACTGTGGAATAGTACTAGTATGTATAAACAAACTTTATGCCAAGTACATCAAGCAATACACAATTAAGGAACACAATAGAACCAATTAATCAATGCACATGTAAGGAAACAACCAAAATCAAACAAGATGCACAAGCTCTCCTTTTTCCCATTCAACGTCTCATATTCAAGAGCTCATAGATTTTCATTTCAGTAGTGATAACGATCACATTTCATCCATATTACCTTGGTCACCTTTATTACCTCGGCCACCCTTATCATCACAACCCATCAACCTTGTTACTTCGTGTTGCGGCGCGCAACCCGACCCTGCCTGACAATTTTAATTCACAGAACAATCACAAAAAATTTCATCATAAGAATCACCAAATCAAGAAATAAAAATTCATATCAACGACTCATTTATTTGGGCCCAAGGCACCATAACATGTATCAAGTAGAAATTTCATGAACACGGTGCTGCCATATTCTCTCAATTCAGTTACATTGTTTCACAATACTCTCTGTGTTCATTACTTTCCACGTATGGCTTTCAACTATTTTACACATTCCCACATTTGAGCACATTATCAATCTTTCGTTCATTGCCCATCAAACACCTTGTAAAACTTCATACAGCACAGTAGCATGACAATCAACCAGGAAGAATCAGAGAATAAAGTATCACGTCTTAACACGTTTGAACAGTCAATTCACATATTTCCAAACACGGTACACATACCACATACTCGAACCCAAACCACCGGACCGACTAGTACCGTCAACCTATTTCACAGTTAAACATATTCAACTCAGAATTGGAAACCATGCATGAAATTTGAACCCTTTTTAAGCATTTATCAACTGTTATGTGACTCCCCCTTTAGATTGCCAACCCCTTGTTTGTGAACTTTAGCCCAACCCGCTTCCTCTTTCTAGATTATGGACATTAATGATCATGCATGCGAGGTATAAACTTATATTTTCAAGAATCAATTCATGAGAGTCCCCCTTTTGTTTAAAATCAGAAAACTAATGAAAAGGGCTTGGGGATTCTTACCTGTTAGAATGAAGAAGGAGATGATTACTCAAAATTTCCAGGCCTGAGTGACTTTGAAAATCTAATTGGTAAAGATGAAGTCTTCTCTCCCAAGAACCCTCTCTCCCCTCTCTCTAATTTTGTTTAAAAATTGTTAAAGATGAAGGGGAGGGGTTTTTTAATGAACCGGGGTCGGGTTTTAAAAATTAGAAAAATAGGGCCTGACATAAGAATGCGGTCAGGAATACGATAACATTTCTGACATGCGGTTTGCAGATCTGTCCATACAATGGCCCTCAAGACGGGCCAAAAATCCAGAACGCATTGCCCAGGTATGCGAACAATTGTGCGGTCCGCATACACGTTATGCGATCACATACTGGACCGCATAGTTGACTTCAAATGGGGCAACATTCTGCCTAGGTATGCGACCATTATGCGGTCCGCATACACGCTGTGTGATTGCATAGTGCGTCGCATGATCACGCTCAACTATGTCTTCTGTTAAGACTAAACGGGCGTTGCAAATATAAATCTGGGGTATTAAGCCCAAAGTCGATCCCACGAGGAATTGAACGTATCAATTGAGTTTATTAAATACTAAACTGGTGTTTA
>ML418980.1:0-10792 GCA_005239525.1 Nicotiana knightiana | reverse complement strand
ATTTTTAAATTTCGACCGACTTCTGAGTTTGTCATTGAGACCAGCATACCCCGCTATTTCCTCCAGCGTGGGTGTTAATTCAAAGTCCAAAAAGTGGAATACATTGTGGGCGGGATCCCAGAACGGTATTAGAGCTTTGACGATGTCCAACCTCGGCTTGATCTTTAAAAGGCCAGTAAGTCCTCCTAAAGCTTTTATAACGGACTTTTTACTAGTCTCCCTCATGTTGCTCCACCACATATAGAGTCCCAGAGGGATTTACTCGACTGCTTTGAAGGGAATGTTTTCAACTGTATTCATCCTGCAAATTCGTTCCACAGAATTTTTTTTCGAAAAGTGTCATTTTGGGCAAAAGGCTTAAAGACAATGGACCACCTTTGCGAATACGGCCATTTTAAAGCAGTGTTCGCGAATTGGGTCGAAATTTAAAAATATAGGTGGCCATTCTTGCCAAACGGCCTTCCGGTGCCCCACTTGGTCGATTAGGCTATAATGGCGTCACCTGATTTTATTTAAGGCTATATTTGTTTGATTTTTTAAAAAAAGAGAATGGAGTTGGACCCGCTGAGGGTTGCCTACGTATCCCACACCAGTGAGAATCAAACAAAGCGTAGTTCGGGAAAAAATTTTGAATAACTAAAAAAATGTACACTCGCTCTTTTTTTTTTTGCATATTTTATTTATTAGAAATTTAGGCAGCGTTTCGGGATAAACACGAGGACTTTTCAAAATAGGGTAAATTCTCTATTCTTCCTCACTCTTGGTTTTTCTGCTCATCATTTTTTTTGTTTAGCCGGTCGATACACAAGGTGTGAAAAATAAATGCATACGTAGCAAATAAAATGCATCAGGGTAGTCTTTTATTTCAGGTACACCTGTCCTAGACGGACCCAACCCCTGTGTTGAGTCCCCTAAGTCAAATGCACATGATGCAAATAAGCGTTCCTACTAGGGATCCGGCATGAGGTTTTGTTATTCTAGGTTTAAATCTGGGGTTTTGTTCTAGACCAGGCTTACCCGAGCGGACAGCTCGAGCCGAGGTTGGGGCAGCGTACCGGGAATACAGAAGCTTCGCCGGCTTTGCAACTTATCCGAACCTCGTTCTAAAATTTGGATATGACTCTAACAGAAAAGAAGTCACACGAAGTGCACACTTCCTAGATGATTTAGAAGACTCAGTGAGAAGAGGGTTTCGACACATTTTATATACAGTTCAGATAATATCAAAGCGGTAAAAGCAGCATTTAGCATAATAGGTTCAAATATGTAAAATCAGATAATAAGGCCAAATACAACAGTTATTCTAAGCTCGAATTCTTGAACCGTGAATCAGAGATTCTGGGTTCGATCCCCAGCAGAGTCGCCAAGCTGTCACAACTCCTATTTCCTCCTCCCCCCGAATAATGAAGGGTAGTAATGAAGTTTTTACACTTTAAGTGACATTATTCAGATTTGGGATTTATTTTAGTTTTCAGAGTCGCCACCCGGATTTTTGACGATGCCCCGGGACACCGTGTTATTTTAAAATCCCAAACTGAGGAAATTTAGACTCTGTTTTAATTTGTCTGCGACTAGAAATCCGAGTAAGGAATTTTGTTAACCCGGGAGAAGGTGTTGGGCATTCCCGAGTTCCGTGGTTCTAGCACGGTCGCTTAACTATTAATATTTGGCCTAAATTATTTGATTATTTACATAATTTTAAATATATTGTGTATTTTAGCCTTTTTCAGTTTTTAGCCGCTTTTAATATTTATGGAATTATTTTAATACAAGTCACGATGACGTGCACTTGTTATTTTTTTTTTGGACACATTGTAAATGCGCCACATGCAATGCACCCGCAATTTACAACATGTTGATTTTTATTATTGTTTGAGTTAAAATGCTTATTTGAAGCAATTGTCGATTATTCTCTAAGTTTGGTAATTTCCAGTCTAAGAGAAGTATTTTTGGACTAAAGGATATATATGTGTTCGAAATTGTCTAAGAATAAGTTAGCTAGCCTAAGGATGAGTGTTTAGGTTCGTTCCTACGCTTATAAGCATACAAACACCTTATTTACTATTTTTCGGTATTGAATTCGTAAGCTAGAACTATTTATTCTCATTTGTGAGGACTTTGTAATCTTAAAAATAGCAGGGCATAAACATGTTTTACCAATTCATACTTTGCAGTTTCTGCCCGTTTTTATACAGCCTAAACACAGATCTAAGATCGGGATTTGTACATATTTTTAAATACAAATATTCATACATCTATCTCGAAATAAAAATTCAAAGAGTGTGAGATAAGTTGGAAATATTTTGGATCACCAACACTTATTCATATTGAAAGTTATAGAAAACTGGAATAACATGATTCCAAAATTCTGGCAGATGTTTACAGGGAGGTTTCAATATAGATTACCTAGGATATAAACTCATACTTTGGGTTGAATGTCTATTTTTATCGTATTAATTCTTGAAGCAGCTAACTATAATCCTTGGGCCTGTTTACTCCCTCATGGCCTGATAGCCTAAAGGGGGTTAAACTTGATTAAACCTTAGTGGGCTGTTTCATCAAGCTGGCCCAATTCTAGATTTAGCAGAAAAAGAGTAAGGAATTTGGAATAATAGTATACAGTATCCAATCCACATTTACAACATAAAATACAAAGCAACTGACTTAGCTTTATGAAAAATAGAAAAAAAAAACATAAACCAAATGTAGTTTCAGTTCAGTCCATTCTTTACAGTTGATGCATAAGAAAATTAATTTATTCTGTACATTCTCAATAATAAATATAAATATAACCCAAAAGAATGGTGTAGATTCATTGCTGTTTTTGTATGAGCTGATAATCCATATTCTTCTGGCTATTTTTTCTTAGCAACCAAACGACTGACCTGATAGACACATTCCTTAGGCGTTTCTTAGACATGATTCTAACCATTTATTGGGTTTAGATTCATGTCCTAATGCCTTTGTAACGATAATCTAATTACTCTACAACTGTTTACGCATTATTATTGGGTGGATCTGACCATGAATAGGTCAGACTTTCCATCTCATAATGCCACACTAAGCTAAATTTAGATCTCTATAGATACTTGCCATCTGAGTCCCTTTACTAATCAAAAGGACACAAATAAAAGCATTTTTAACTACAAGTCTCTAAATTGCTGCTAGGACAGTAATACAATAGGTTTCTTAAGCATTTGCAGGATGAGTCGTACCATAAAGGGGTTCGACCCAACCTTGATGATATTCTTGCATCATTTTGACAGAATATGTTCTTGCCTTTTATGGACTGAATCTAACCATAGAAAGGGGTCAGATTCAACTCCATAAAGGTACTATTCATCTCATAATTGTTCTGTGATTTTTGAATCTTTGGGCAATCTGGAGGAGGTGAATCTGACCATTTGAAGGGTTCAAATTCCCTACTCTCAAGCCACTGTTGGTTACCCATTTTGGTACCCTTAAGGGATGACAAGCTACTGTTTTAAGCACCTAATATGGGGTGAATTTGACCATTATAGAGGGTCAAACTCATCTACCCCAGTGCTGTTTCATAACAATATTTAGATATTTAAACCTAAACCAGACCAGAATTTAAGCATCTTTATAGGATGAATTTAACCATTAGAGGTTAAGTTCATTACCCTTTGGATGCTATTTTTCCAACCCAAACCTTGATTGCACAGTCATATAACAGACAGTTCTAGGACAGACTTATGTAAAATTCAGAGATTTAGAGAAACTGAACAAACATAATGTGTTACTCTATATACATGCATATAAGTTTATACAGAATGGGTCTAAGCAAATAAAATACAGATTCATGGAGGAAAGACAACAGATTTCAGACCTTCATATTTCATATAAAAAAAAACTCAGTCTTACATACCTTTAAGAGTAAGATAACAACAGAAAGTCCTGACCAAATAAAGGTCAGGCAGATAGAAATCAGCAAAAGGAAGAGAAACCCAGCAGCAACAAAACAGCACCCACGAGCAGCAAGAAAATCACAGTAAAGAAATCCAGAAAAAAGGATGATTTTTGAATACCAAAATGACTGAATCAAGGCAGCAACAAAACCAAGTCCTTTAGGAAAGAAAACCATAGCTACAAGATAACCTATGTTAAGATTGTTTCCCACTCCTACTGCAAATCCTCTTTGTTTCTGTTTTTCAAGTCTTTTTAGTAGTCAAAGTTGTATTTTCCAGTCTAAAAAAAAAGTTCAAAGGAGAGTCCAAAAAAAAATCCTCCTAGTGTTAAAAAGTGTGTGTATATATAAGGACAAATGGGATGGGATATGCTTAGCATTTTCCCTATCCTAAATGGGCTGAAAAGGATACAGGTACAGCTGTCAACCCTATCCTTTTGGGACAGCTGTATCTTCCAGAACATTCCAATCCCTTGAAATTCCCTTTCTATCCCTAAAGTATCTGATTTCCTGATATTTACCTAATCTAGAAGGTTCTAACTAATTGTTCTTAACTAAGGTTGAGTCAATTAAATGAAGATTAGTTGATTAAATGCCTAAAGTTGGCTTTCATACTACTTATTATGTTTAAACAATTTAATTAAACTCAACGGAGGTTAGCCAACTAAGTTCTCTTAATTTAGGTTAAATGAATCTGTTTTAGTCCATTAACCTCGAACTAATTGTCTTAAACAAATTTTATTTTCAGTTAAATACTTAAGAAGCTACCTGAATTAATTTCTAGATTGAAGAAGTTGGAATCATTTAAAAGTGAGTCTAAGTGAAACAATTATTTTTAAACTTAGTTAATTGATCTTAAACTAGTTATCTAGGACTCAGCTCAACTAGAATATTAAGTGTACTAGTTGAGTGTGACTTATTGCCTAATTGCTCAAATCAACTTAACTCAAATTGACTACCATTAGAATCAGTAGTTAATTGAACTTTTTTGTTTAAACAATTTCATTAGGTGTAATTAGGCTTATTTGTTAACTCTTAGTCAATTGAGTGATTAATTCTATAAAACTGAACTTTTAACCTATTTTGATCATTCTAGAATGTTAGTTTGATCAAAGAAAGTTAGTTAGGTTAATAATTAGGCAATAAGTAACTCTATTCTAATTTAATTAATAGTAGCTAAACTTTGTTGTCCTATCAAGGGTTGATTAATTTCAGATTAATCAATTACCTTAAACTTGTTAGACTTAGATCAATTATACTTTTATTTAGTTCACATGTATACTCAATTAGTTTTGTATGATTGTCTAATTAGATTATTATTTAATTTCTTAGTCAGGATGGATGGTATAATCGTTGATTACACTAAACTAGAGTAAACAATCAATCGAATGTGGGAAAGAGCGACAGTGAAGGCAGTCTAACACAAACTTAAGCATGAATCAAATAAGTACAATCTTTAGTAAATCAATGGTGACTAACAGGACAATCTAAGACTGATTAATTATGGTTGCAAAAATAGTTCGGAATTGCATAATGTGTCAAGTACTATGTCAATTGAAAAAAATATGAATCAATCAGAAAAATCATATATGCAGTCAATGATGGAGCCCAATTCAGGAGGTATGATTAACAGGGAAAAAGTCATGAAACATGCTTAAATTGCAACGACAAGGAGAAGATATACCCAGGTGGGGGGGGAGAACAACAGATCTACACAAATTTTTCACAAAAACAACCTAAACCTAGACAAGTTCATGCTAATAAAACCCAAAGCAGTTAGAAAGGGGAAGCGCAGTAGCATTTAGGGAAAATTAGTAGAGAAGAAAAAACCTAAAACTAAACCAAGTTAAACAAATATCTTGTGACTAACATCATTTAGGAGAATAAACAGAAAACCTAAAAAACATCTAAACAATTAGTCCAAACAGAAGACATAGATTGGTAGAAGAGGTTTAATAATAGACTAGGCGATTTATCTTACTAGGCGAGTGATTAAAAGAAACAAAAAAAGGGGGAGGGGTACCAGTCAGATAAAACCATTTTGCCGCAGTTTGGCCGGACTTCGGTGGGTTTGAAAACGGGTCAAACCCACATGAATCAATTGCTCTTGTCAAGAGCAACTGACTCATGCAGGTCTGAGCCGTTGAAGGCCCTTGAATCAGTGTGCCTGAGAGACTTAGAGGCTGTCAAAGACCGTGAGGCGCGGTGGTTCAGTATTGGATAAGTGTTGATGATGAAGGCAGCTCGAGATAGAGGACCTCGGAGAGTTTGAAGTCGTGGCGAACTGCTGGATTAAGAACTACAGAGAATGATGCTAAATTGAGGCAGCAATTTGGCAACATACGATGAAGGAAGACATGTGAGAAGTGTCAGGCGGCGGCTAAATTTCTAAAATTCTAGGCGTAAGGAAACGAGGTCAGGTAGTGCCTAAAGTAATGAGTTTAACCAAAGTGGGAGAGTGGCAGCATAATAGTGAATTAGAGGATATTGTAGCACATTTATGATATGATTCAGCGTGCAGGATATATTGGGAGAGTGAGAGATGTAAACTCCGGGGTGTAGGAAGATTATTAGAGGGGTATGAGATGGATTGTGATATTGAGACTTAATGGTCTCGTGAATCAAGGCCACTCAGGATGAGTAAGGATTGAGTTTTTTATGAGTTGAATGGGGTTACTATTATTTCTGAGGCAATTAAGGTTAATTAGTAAATGGATTGGTTAGCCATGGTTGAAATGGAACATGTATGGTAGTGATCAGTTTCGTCAGTGTGATTAAATTATGCATGTGGTTTGGGCCGGTAGGTGCGGGGCTTGTCGGCCGTCGTATGGATTTCATTGGGGAGCATTCAAGTGTTATGGCATGTTAGGTGTAGGCGGATCCCGGAAGGTTTATGGTGGTTCAGACCACTACTTAAGGATTTGCATGTTGGGTGATTGTGAGGATTCACTTGAGTGTTGTTATTATTCTCTTGAATTGAGGAAAGAAGGAGGTTTCTATATGATGAAGTATTCACCCTATTAGCGGTTTAGGAAGTATGACGGAATTCATGTGCCATTCCATATCGGCATGTTGGGTGCAGTAGTCAGTGTGGAGCTGGGGATAGGAATCGGGAATGCGGTTCGGTGTTATCAAGGATGTCATGAGCTCAGATGAGCAAGAATTTGAAAGTTCAGAGTAAGCTGGTATGGTCTTCAGTGTCACCTAAGATCATTGTTTGATAAAAGAGGTTAGCACTCTAGTTATGGGTTCTTGAATTGTTTTACAGTGTTAGTGTAGTCGGTGGTATGGATGTGCAGACCGGTTTCCTTGTGTGGAAGGTCGTGGGAGCGTGATCACGGGAAGATTGTATAAGTGTGACATGTAGTCACCTGATTGGTTGAAGAATTAGACCAAGTATAAAGGAGTGTAATATTGCTTAATTGAGAACATGCCTGGAAGGCGTTCGGTTCGGTTGATTGTGGATTTTGGGGTGTTTGTACGGGCTATTATGGAACCCAGGTGAAGCTATTAGCCTAGTGCACTGTGAGCGAAATCAGCTGACGGTTGTAAATGGATTCAATGTGGTTGTGGGCTCCATGTGAATCATGTATGTTCATTTCTATATAGCGCTCCTTAAGGAGGGGTGTTGGAATATTAGATGTTGTTCCATCTTCGTCAAATTCAGGTATAATCGTGCCGTGTGAGTTGTGAAATGGCTTGACAATTTCGTATGTGTTGAGATTCCGCGTAATGATGAGGTTATGTGAGCCGGATGGCTCTCGAGATTCAGATTATATATCGCACCTCATTTGTGCTTGAGTTTTGTAGCATATGGCTTTATCAGTCTCCCCAGGATGGTATTGTGCACTTAGCGTGCTTGTGACCGATTTTCGATATTTGTGGTAGTGAGAAATTTAGCTCTGTGCGTGCCTTCTTACGTGAACTTTATGTCATTTGGATCGGGTGGCACGCCGTCACGGGCATGTTATTTGGATCGAGTTGCGCGCCGCAATTGTGTGATGTTGAATACGGTCCCCTATATCTCTTTTATGTGTTTTACTTTCTATGTTCTGAGAAGAGTTCATAATAAGTTGTGTGAGTTGAGTAGTCTTTTCCTGAGTCATTTCTTTATGTATCATGTTCGAGTTATGGCCTATTGGCGCGTTGTGGTGTCATTTTAGACTGTTGGTCATGTTTTGGGTGATTTGTTGTCTGAGCAGTTCGTACTGGGTGAGACGATATTTTTGGATCAGGGATCTAGTGCGTTAAGATTATGTGAAATACATTAAAAGACAGTTACCCTTATTGGTTTGTAATGAGATGGTGGTCTTAGTCGAGAAGAAGGATTCAATGTTTTGATTAACTCTGCAATTGGTTAGAAATTTCTACACATCTCCTCCGTTGTGGTGGTATCGCCATCATTATAGCAGGATGTGTATATATATATATAAGGTGGATTGGGAGCATCAGATTCGTGAAATTTTGGCTATTGAGGTTCAGGGAGTGTCATTATGGTCAGATGATGAGTTATGCGGTGCATTGTGCTGATTCAACAAAGGTATGCGGTCACGTTCTGGTACATCGTGTGGTAGTTGATACGGTGTTTATATATTGGAACTAGGCCTAGCCGAGAATTTCAGGTATTGGAATTGGGTTCTGGGCTGATTGTATGGATAAAGGCCTATGTGCTCAACTGGGTTGTGGTAGCACGAGCAGGTTCTCGAGGTGTTAAGTAGTGATTTCAGATCACTCCAGAGCAGTTCCTAGCACGTTTGAGGACGCACGTCTGTTTAAGTAGGGGAGAAAGTAATGACCTGGCCGGTTGTTTTGAGCTCTAGAATTTTGTTCAGTGGTTTGAAGTCATGAGCAGCTCCATTTCAGGTATTACGACTCATGGGCATGGTCGGAGTTGAATTTCGGGAAGTTCGGAGTCAAATTGGAAAGAAAATTCTTATTTCAAAAGCCATAAGTTGAAAATTGACTAAGATTGGAATTTCGAGTAAACGACCTCAGAAACATGATCTGAAGGTTCCAGCAAGTTTGTATGATGATATCGGACTTGGGCGTATGTCCGGATTGGGCTTTGGATAACCTGGGAGCGTTTCGATGTATATTGTGGAAGTCAGCATTTTGAAGAAATTTCCTAAGTTCGGCTTGAAGCGCATTTCAGTGTTATTGATGTTCGTTCGGGATTCCAAGCCTAGGAATAGCTCTGTATGGTGATTCTGGAGTTGGGAGCGCGATCGGAAGTGAATTCGGATGTCCGTAGGTCATTTTGAAGTCATTTGGCTAAAGATAGAAATTTGAAGGTTTTTGAGAAATCCGACCGGAAGTGGAAATTTTGATATCGGGGTCGGAATGTGATTTCGGAAGTTGGAGCAGGTCCGTAATGTCTAATATGACTTGTGTGCAAAATTTGGGGTCAATCGGACGTGATTTGATAGGTTTCATCATCGGATGTAGAAGTTTGAAATTTCGAAGTTCATAATGTTTGGATTTGAGTGCAATTCGTGATTTCGGCATTGTTTGATGTGATTTGAAGCCTCGAGCAAGTCCGTGGGATGTTATGGGACTGAGTCATGTGATTGGACGGAGCCTTGGGTGTATTTCGGGATAAATTCGGATAATTTCCTTCATGTTTGTTGCTGCAGTTTCTGGTGTTTTGGGGGTTCATTGTGATTGCAGCCCTTGTCATACGATCGATTAGAAGGAATTGAAGGGGGGCTGAAGTTGGCTTGTGCGAATGCAGTGGGAGGTATGCGATCGCGAAGGAGGAAATTGGGAGGCAGCTGGGAATGTCTTGTGCGATCGCGTGGTGTAGAGTGCGATCGCATAATGCAGAGTTTGGGGTAGCATGGTTTGGCCTATGCGATCGTGGTGGCCTTTATGCGATCGCATAGAAGGGCAGTGCTGGGCAGATTGTTTTTAAAACGGGATTCTTGGCCATTTCTTCATTATTTCATTTTGTGTGGGCGGTTTTGAGGAGCTTCAATAAGGGATTTTCATCAAGCATCATCAGGTAAGTGATTCCTTCTTATTCCAAGTTAAAAACAAGGTTTTTGCATGGATTGAACATTAAAAATTGTGGAAAATTGGAAATTTTGAAGAAAACCTAGAAAATTTGGTAATTTGGATTTTATCCACAAATTGAGCATGAATATCTGAGTAAATTGAATATTTGAACTAGTAAAGCTATGGTTAGAGTTTATCTTCGAGAAATTTTGGAAACCAGGCACGTGGGCCCGAGGGCATTTTGGTCGACTCACTAAGCCNTCCTGCCAATAATGTTAGACTGATAATGCTATTGAATTGGTAATTTATTTCCTAAGAAGGCTAGAGTGTACCTTTCTTAAGCATCTAGAAAGAGAATTGACTCCTCCGTGGATAATTGTATTCCTGATAAGGTTATATTATTGAATATTATTAAACTTGGCAAATGAATTTCGAGAAAAGATTTAAATAATATTTTGTGACTTTTAGAGAGAAATTTGTCATTTACTTGAGTATTTGTTTTCCCGATGTAGTCGGGGTGGACTGTTTGATTGTGCATGACTGTGTGTGATCGCTTCGCAATTTACATTCCGCGAGCGGAGTGTTATTTCCCCACTCTCTTGGAAGCGGGTCGTACGAGATTGAAAGATATATTATGGTTCGGGCCGTTCGACCCTCGGCAGTGCATAGATATGATTATTATGATTGCTCAGGCCGATTGTCCGTATCCCGTACGTGCATGCTAAATTTTTAATGATTTCATGGATTTTGAAGTGACAAGATATTTTGGGGAAAATGAAGAAGTAATTGTATATTTAAGATATTTCGGGGGGAAAATGAAGTAGTAATTGTTTATTTACTTTCAGTTTTTATTTGAATTACAGTTATCTT
>ML418978.1:471-18919 GCA_005239525.1 Nicotiana knightiana | reverse complement strand
ATATATATATAGATTTGTAAATAATTTTTCATTATGAGAGAATATATCAGATTTTATTCGAGAAGCTTCTCTCTTCTTCTTCTCTCTATTCTCCCTAACCCTAGCTAAGTTTTTCATGGCGATTTCATACATTTCGAAGTTTATCATGGTATCAGAGCGAGGATTCGTGGAGATCCCGCACTCAGATCTCATTCGATGGCAATCTTATATGATTTTGTGGGTTTTCTCTCACTTTCGTCTCAGCTGTCATCAGACTCATTGATTCCTTTCCTCATGTTTCTGCATCCACTTGTAACAATAGTTGTCCTAGCTTTGCATTGTTATCCCTAATTGTAATACCATTGAAATGAATAAAATGAATGTTTTTTGTCATCAAAGACTTGCCCATGTTCCTTTTGTTAGAATGAAATTGATTTTTGGCTTATCTCAATTATCATCCAAACAACCTTTTATTTGTAATGTGCGTCCTATGTCAAGGCAAACTAGGCTGTCTTTTCTAGATAGCTCCACCACTACTACAAAATCTTTCCAACTCATAAACATTGATACATGGGAGCCTTATCTTACACCTACGCATTCTGGGGCTAGATACTTCTTTACTATTGTAGATGATTATACAAGAGCTACTTGGACACAACTAATGGAGGCTAAAAGTAATGCATCTCCTTTGATAAAAGCATTCCTTGCAATGGTCCAGACTCATTTCCACACTAAAGTTCAAACCATTATGAGTGGCAATGCCTTAGAATTGGATTCAAGCCCTTCCGCTTCTACCTTCTACTCAGAACATGGAATAATCCATCAAACTAGTTGCCCGTACACTCTTCAACAAAATAAGGTGGTTGAAAGAAAATATAGAACCCTTCTTGGGGCCTCTAGAGCATTGTTGTTTCCGTCTAGTTTACCACTGTAATTTTGAGGTGATTGCTTATTGACTGTCACTTATATTATTAATAGATTACCCTCCAAACTTCTTAATGACAAATACCCTTTTGAAATGTTGTATGGTAAGGTGCCTACCTACTCTCATTTCATATCTTTTGGTTGTTTGTGCTATGCCACAATTCCTATACCTCATAGCGGCAACTTAAAGCCCAGGGTTGTTCCATGCATCTTTCTTAGTTATCAATTTGCTAAAAAGGGTTACAAACTCTACAATTTAACCACTAAGAAGTATCTCATTTCTAGGGATGTTATATTTCTTGAACACTATTTTCCTTTCTCTCAGTCCTATGTGGTTCCCGTTACAACTTCCATTTCATCTTCTTGTGTACCTACTTCTGTTCTTGCCCCTTCTACTGTTAATCCTGAATCTTCTGATTCTCCTCCATCTCCACCCCCTCTTCCCTTTTTGATACTGCTGGCCCTTTATCTCCCTCTTCTTGTGTACTCATTCTGCTACTACTTCTCCATCTTCCTCTCCTACCTTTTCCCCTTCTCCTGTTTCTCCTACCTCTGCTCCTTCTCCTATCTCTTCCATTCCTTCATCTTCTGCTCCTTCTTCTCATCTGAAAAGATCCTCTAGGGAACATCATCTCCCCACCTATCTTCAACACTATGTTTGCTCTCTTCCAAAAACATCTCCTCTTCTTGTTCTAATTTCATTCTTGAGCATGCTGAATTTGAACCTAGTACATATTCTTAGGTAGCCTCCATTCCTGCTTGGCAAGATGCTATGAGAAAGGAATTTGAGGCTCTAGATGCCAACAACACTTGGGATGTTGTAGAATTACCTAGAGGTAAGAAAGTCATTGGTTGCAAATGGGTTTATAAGGTGAACTGTAAAGCTGATGGTGGTGTAGAAAGGTACAAGTATAGGCTTATGATTAGAGGTGATACACAGGTGGAAGGTGTTGATTTCACTGAGACATATTTCCCTGTTGTGAAGATGTCCATTGTCAAGTGTTTCATAGAAGTGGTTGTTAAACACAAGTAGCCTTTATTTCAATTGGATGTTGATAATGTTTTTCTTCATCGTGATTTCAATGAAGAAGTTTATATGAAATTGCCTCATGATCTTTCAGTTTCTGGGTCTTCTGTCTCTTCTGTCTCTTCTGCTCATTTGGCTTGTAGATTAAGAAATTCCATTTATGGGCTACGCCAAGCTTCTAGAAATGGTATGCCAAATTGTCTCAAGCTCTATGCTCTAGGGGTTTCACTCATTCTATCAATGATTACTCTCTGTTATCAAGGTTTGTCCTGGTTCCTTGACTATTTTGGCTATTTATATTGATGATATAATATTAACTGGTGATGATCTTAATGCAATTCTTGATTTGCAGATGTTTTTACATGATCAATTCAAAATCAAAGATCTGGGCACTTTAAACTTTTTTTTGGGTATTGGAGTCTCTTATTATTGTTCTGGTCTCCTCCTAATCAAAAGAAGTTCACTGATGATTTGTTATATGAATATGCTTGTTCTGATGTTTCTTCTGTGGAGTGTCCTTTGGAACGTCGTGAGAAGTTGTCTACTGATTCTGGTGATATGCTTGACAAGTCTGAGACATATAGGAGTTTGATTGGGAAGTTACTTTTTCTCATAAACGCTAGGCCTGCCATTTGTTTTGTTGTCCAACACTTTAGTCCGTTCTTAAAATGTCCTAGAGTCCCTCACATGGCTACTGCCTTGCACATTTTGAGATACCTCAAAGGCACACTTAATGTTGGACTATTATATTCCAAGTCTTATGGCCTCACCTTCACTGCTTACTCAATAGTGATTGGGCAGCTTGTGTTGATACCCACCGATCTGTGACTGGTTTTTGAATCTTTTTGGGTGATTGCTTCATTGGTTGGAAAATCGATAAAACAACTTATTGTTTCTTTGTCTTCCACCGAGGCTGAGTTTCGGGCTCTTAGCAAAGTGGTTGCAGAATTGGCTTGATTGGTTCGTCTGTTAGCTGACCTGCGTGTTCCTGTTTCCTGTCATGTTTCTGTTTTTTGTGATAATCAGGTTGCTGTCCATATTGCAAAAGCCCTGTCTTCCATGAGCGTACCAAACACATTGAGGTGGATTGTCATTTTATACGGACCAAGTTGGGTGATGGCCTCATTCATTTGGCTCATGTTCCTACTGCCAGGTAGCTTGCCGACATTTTTACAAAGCCATTAACTGGGCAGAGTCACCATTATTTTCTTTCCAAGTTGTAGGTGGTTTCCCTCTCCAACTTGAGGCGGTGTTGGATTGAGAGAATATTTGGCATCTGGGCCGCATCACACATGAGCCCAATGCTTGTGTAATTTTTATTCTGTATAGTTAATAGACTGGTCAGTGGCTTTGGTCCAATGTGTATATATATATATATCATTTTATACACATTTTGTAAATGATTTTCATTACGGGATAATATATCAGATTTTAATCGAGAAGCTTCTCTCTTCTTCTTCTCTCTATTCTCCCTAACCCTAGCTAAGTTTTTCACGGCGATTTCATACATTTCGAAGTTTATCATACATGCACCTTCTAAGAACAAACAAATGAAAATTAGGTCTAAGTCAGTATTGTTAATTAGGCCAATTGAAAAGTATAATTTACTACATTATTTGGTCTGATGATCATCAGACTTATTTTTGGACTTCAATTTCGATGAGGTAGTTTGACTCAGCACGACGTTTTAGAAAAAAACAAAGACTTTTGAAACTTGTGGCCCTAAAAGCTTAAGGGGTAAAAGCTTTATGGGGCCATGATATTTGTGTGATTATAAAAGCTTCTCATTAAAGGTAAAATGAAGAGTTTAAAGTTGAATTATTTCTAAATTTAAAAATATGTCATTTATTTTGGAACAAACTAAAAAGAAAGTATCTTTGAAACCGAGGGAGTAGTAGTTTCATACATTAAAAAAGTGGTAATCATGTGCAAAGTGCGATTTATGTGGAACATAATACGGACGACTTCAGCAAGCAACAACTCCTTCTTGACACATTTCCAACTATGCCGAGATTAAAATAACTTCTAGTTTGACAGTCGTGATGAATATAATTTTTTGTGTAATTTTATATGTCAAAAATAAGATTTAAAAATATAGCATAAATAGTGACATCTTAATTCTCGAACATTTTCTAATAAATCTTGCTTATCATGAAAGGGATAAAGCAAAAAGACAAGAAAATGAAGAAAAGGTCACAATGGAGATCAAACAAGTTTTTCTTTCATCGCAATTTTTTTATATTCCTTTTAAACAATTTAAATTATTGATTATTGCAACTTACCTGCTTTTTGATATAGTTTCTAAATATATAAATTTTATTTTAAAAAAACTTAAAGATTCTATATCTGAATTCACACCAAATATTAAATAGTTTGATGTTGTACTCCAAATCGTCTGGCATGAAATGGGATAAAGGGAGTGATAAATTTCGACAAAGCCTGTAATTTTGCCAAAGGTGATAGAAAATAGTCAAAATATACAACGGGGCTGAGATTGAAAAAGAGGGATTTCTTATTTCCTTGAAACTTGTCAGAATACACTGATTACTATTTCAATAAACGTAGTAAGAAAAATTAGGTACGTAAAACATTTAAAGGAATATTAATATACTAAGCCACTGCTTCACGATCATCACAATCAGCCACAGCTATAGTTTTCCTACCGTGAACATTCTTGTAGGAATAGTTCCTTGCAACAAAAACATACACACACAAATTTACTGCTGTAATGGTAGCTAACAACCAGTAAAAATAGTCGAGCCGACTACTATTTAGATCCTTCCCAAACCAACTCTTGCCACCCTTTTCTGTGATATGATCCACAATAGTTATCAAGAGGCTGCTAATAAAATTTGCAGCACCAATCACACTAAGGTAAAGTGCAATGCCTAAACTTCTCATGGAATCAGGTACTTGGTCATAGAAGTATTCTTGTAATCCCACTAAGGTAAATCCATCTCCTATTCCGATGATAAGGAATTGTGGGGCTAACCAGAACACACTCATTGTAGCTGAACCCTCGAGTGGATTTTTATGAACAATATTCAATCTTTTTCTTTCGACTAGACCTGCAACTATCATAGTAGAAACAGAGAAGATCATTCCAATACCGATCCTTTGGAGAATACTAATGCCTCTCTCGTTCCCTGTTGCGCGCCTTAGGACAGGTACGAGGATTTTCTCATACATAGTGACAGATATTATCATGCCAAAAGCTGCTAAGGCAAAAATTGAGGCAGGGGGAATCTCAAAATTGTGAACAATCTTTCGGTTCAGTGTCACGCCTTGTTTGATGAAAAATGTTGCAGCTTGTGCTACACAAATACCAAATGGTATAGTGGTTAGCCAAATGGGAATCGTGTTGATAACTAGCTTCAATTCTTCTACGTTGGTCACAGTTGTAAGTTTCCATGCATTCTGCTGCTGCTCTATTGAATCTTGTTTGTCATCAAGAATTGCAGCTTTATCAAGGAACCTATAAAGTAGAGTCACAAATTTGTTTCAATATTGCAAAGAGTATATTCATAACAATAATCATGACTAAGTTTCGAATCTTACTTGAGCTTCTTGGTGTGACATAAAAGCCTCCTTTGGCTAGTTTCCGACTTGGGAATTTCATGTAAATGAGAAGGATTTGAAGGAAGTTGAAGATTTCTTTTTCTTATAGCAGCTACAAGCACCTGTAACATTGGTGTTAATGGACTTCCAGTTGCTTTTCTATAACGATAAAACGGTCTCCCGGCGATAAAGATGACTAAACTAGAAGCCATAACTAGTGTGAGGATCAAATCTGCTATACCCCAGCTAACGCGGTCTTGAACATAAACAATAATAGTAACACCAAGTAATAGTCCACAGCATAGCCCAAAATTCCACCAGTTGAAAAAGGACATTTTCTTCTTTTTCTCCGCAGGATGGTCATCATCAAACTGATCAGCTCCAAAGCTCTCCAGAGAAGGCTTGTGCCCTCCGGTTCCAATTGAGATTAAGTAGATCGCAAGAAAGAAAATCGCCTCGTGGACTTTTCTAGGTTCATGACAGAGGTCACTGTCACAAGGTTTCAGACTAGGAACCACTCTAGACATTGTCAAGAGAAGCAAGCCCTGCGTTAACAAATGAGGGAAAAGATGATTTATTAAAATTACCACATCTGTTTCAATTTAGATGACACATTTCGCTTATCGAGAAGAGAAATTGTGGTTACCAGGAGGTAGACAGTGGTAGAGATAAGAACTGTAGAGAATCTTCCAAAGTATGCATCAGCAAGAAATCCTCCAAGCAATGGCATCAAAGTGGTTACTCCTGACCAGTAATTCACACTTTTTGCTGCTGTTTTGAGGTCTTGATGTATGACTTTTGTTAGGTATATAATCAAACTTGTTGCTAATCCGAAGTAACTCAGCCTCTCACTGAATTCAATTACTGTTAGAAAGGTAACAATTCATCAGTTTCTCTAATTTGCATTACCATGAAGCAACATGTTATCAAAATGAAAAATTTAAATCACCTCTTTGATTATTTTTAACCAAGTGAATCAATATAGTTATGCTTACTGGCAACTGTAATTTTTAATATAAAGAATGATGTAAAGAAACAAATGTTGTGTGTAGATACTGTCTAATATTTTGTGTCACTAGGATGATTCTAGCACAATAGCAGCAGCAATGGCTGGAGTTAAGCTTTGGAACTTATGCTGCTCAGACTCGGATGCTGGTATCCAGTACAGGCACATATTCGAGTATCGGATTCGGCAAAATATAAACTTTAAGACTCGGAGTCCGAATCCATATATGGATACGGGTGCGGGGATTCAGCTAAGAAAATTCAAAATTGTAAAAGATGGAGCTATAAAGAGTAAAAGAAAGTCATATTCAAGGCCTTCCACCACCCTCTATCTATATCGCTACTACTGTCTACCAGAAGTCCGAACTCAGAACACGACCTCTTGAATTCTTGGTCTCTCTGAAACACAAAGCAGCAAATATGAGACAAAAATATGAGAAATCAAAATTTCAATTTCCCCCAAATTTGTCGATTGGCTGAGGTCAAAGTATCCGAAGTTAGTTGACCGAATCCGGGACGTATCCTGCACCCGTCTCATGTCGAGATCGGTGCGGCACCAAAAACAAAGAGTCCGCGCAAGGAATCCAGTTCTTAGGATTCAAATAGTGACCCTAAACTTTCTATTTACTTAATCTAATTTTTTTTTTTTTTAAATAATAGAAAATGATGTTGCGGATAGCGGTGAATCATCCACTTCACAATAATTGGGCAGTTGCTATTTTTGTCAAGAGTGTCAACTAAGTGATAAGAAAGTCTATCTCTTGAGCAGTGCTAATCAATATCTAACGCGCTTAACAAGCAATCCAACTACTGTTTTGTGGTGTGCTTATGACCAACAATGTCTTGTTTAAGTGTGGACTGGTTTCAAAGCAATTATTCTTTTGCTAAAAGATGAACTATTTGATCATTTAAGTGTTATTTTTCTTAGTGGATATCCTTAATATAAAAGATAATTGAAGAGAATAAATGACTCAATAATGGTACATTAGTGGAAACAAGAAACATAAAACACCAAAAATATCTCATAAAGTTTCTGGTTTTAGAAACTTTTCCAGATAAGTTGGGGACACTTGGGGTCCATTAAATTTAAGAGAATAAAATAAGATATGGTGAGTAACACTTTCGGTAACATTATACTAGTGCTTTTAAGGACCCCCAACGATGTCTGTCGGCTGAAGTTTTCTCTCTTAATCTTCATATGCTTGTTATAAGCACAAGAAAGTGTAGAAGCCTCCCCTTCCCTGGTTTATGGAACTTTTCCTGATTCTTTTTAACACAAAATACATAAACAGATACTTAAAGTTGGCCTCAGTTGTCAGTTAAACACTCAAACTTATCTAGTGACCATCTAGACATCTCAACTCGCCCAGTGTTTGTGATGCTCAGAACGAAGGGCGGGCGGATAAGGGAGAAGGGGTAACAGTCTTTTAGGCTAGTATGATCCGAAAATAGGAATATAATATAACATTTTAATTTAGGCAGATTGCACATCAAGAAATAAAAGGAAAAGCAAAATGCTATATAAGACAGAACACACGTTCACATGCTACTCGGTCTTGAGCTCAACGTGGGTAGCTAAGTGAAACTATATGGATATGCATGGATAAATGCTTACCAATAATGAAGAGGGAGGCTTTCCAGACACCAGTTGAACTCCTAAGAGGAACTCTACCTTTATGATCAACAGAAGAATCACAAACCCATTTTTGCTCATCAATTTCTACTGATTCTGCTTTCTTTATCTGCTCCATTTCTATATTTATCTTATCCATTTTTTTTTTGGCTCTAAAATACTAAAGAAGATATATCAGTACTAAAGTGGATGAGATAACAAGTTGGTGGATTGGCTGCTTTGGTTTGGCTCACCTTAATTATATAGGAAGAGGAATCCCTGTTGACTGCTATTGACTAAGTTTCTAGATTATGTGAGCCAAGAATGTAAAAGTAAATGAAATTTATTGTCAATGATTGCGACAGAGGAAGAACAAACCACCCCTTCCACTAAATTAAAGTAGTCCATTTTGGCCCTTAATATGCATTTGAGGAAATATCATATCCACTGTCCAATCAGATTCTCCTATATTTCGACATGCCATACAAGTGGCTTTAACATATAAGGGTCGTTTAGTATGGTATATAACTATGGTACTGAATAGGGTGTATTACTGGGACTAGTAATTCTGGAATGAATTATGCTGTAATTATTGTTTATTTGGTGTATTAAAATAACATGCATTGCATTATTTAAAGGAATTATTATATTACAAGAATACCCTCCAAAAACGTTGAAAAGGATTTGGAAAAGATTTTAAAAGGACAGTTCCATCTTTATACATGCTTATCTATGTATTAAAATCATGATATTGCTAATGTCATAATTTGCTAGCTATATATAAGAATAATATTGAATATGGTATATAACGAATATAGGTTAAAAAACATTACCAAATAAGAGATTAATAATACTAAAGTTAATATATGTATTTCATCCTACCGACATACCCATATAGTATAGGCCCACAACACGATTCAACACTTAGTGATGGCTTGGTTCAAAATCAGGATATTTTTGGGATTATAATTAGGATTATAACTTAGAATAACTCGTTCCACATTTTAATATGAGATATAAGTTATACTCCCTCCATTTTGAACATATTTGATTAAGCATGAAGTTTAAGAAAGAAATAAAGACTTTAAAAATTTTGTGATTCTAAATAAGCATAGTATTTGTGTGGCTATAATTAATTCTTTTGAAACTTATGATGTTAAACATGTCTGAGTATTTGTATCACTATAAAAACTTCTCATCGAGGGTATAACTGAAAGTTTAAGTTAAATTATTTTCAAATTTAGAAAGTTATCATAATTCTTTTTAGAACGGACAACAAAAAATAAGTTCACATAAACTAGAACGAAAAGAATATCAAGATTTTATAGCATGAAAATATACTAGTTTTAGCTAATATTACCAACAAATACAAAATTATATCGGAATAATTGACATAATCCCTTGAACTAAATGACCCTTAACATTTACGAGAAGCCTAAGTGTACATGTTCTTGCTCTGAGTTGTATTTTACTTTACTTAACTGGAAATATCAAACATCCATTGTACGTGACCAAGATGTAGATAAATCATACTCTTATTAGTGTTTTAATTGCATCGGCCTTATGCATACGTCTAATAATCTAAATCTTCCCAAATACTTAGGTTCTTTGTAAAACTTTGCTTTAGGAAAATCATATATTAGGGGAAAGTTAGGGTTCATATAAGAATGAATTCTGATTCAATTATTCATGAGACGTTTTTTGAAACCATAAGCCCCAAATCTCTAATTATTTTCTTGATGGAATTGGAATCTCTACTTAAGTTGGAGTTTACAACTTCTTAAAACAAGGAAGACTCTACTCGAAATTTGAGACTTGGCTCTGTGTGTTAGGTGTTACGAGAAACGCTATTGGGAAAGAATGCAATATTGGCATTTTCAGTTTAGCTTCTAATATCAAGAATTTTCCTCTAGTTTCTCGTAACAGTCGGGAATATTCTGTAAGTGTTGTTCTTGAAAGCATTGTAAATCATCCCGTCATATATCTATGTAGTAGTAGTAGTATATTGGTATCTTTGTTTCCTAGATCAGTTCCTGTCTTTTGGTACTTGCCACGATAAAGTACTGAAAATAATGAAGGCTATTAAATTATAATTTAATTCCAAAGGCTAAATTTTATAGGAGTATTGATTATTGAATAAGCATGAGTGCAGGAGACAACAGCAAGTGCCTGATGCGGCGGCTCACTATTCCTAGTTGTTACACTATGTGGGAATATTCATAGATCAAGTCCATAGCTTATAAAAATGAGGATCTTGGTTAATTATTATTTTAATAAATAATAATAACTGCTAGAAATAAATAAGATGTCTGGAGGACAATCCTAAGAAAAGAGAAAATTACTTTAAACATGCCTATTCCTCCAGTAGTATTTTAAGCAGCTTATTTCTTGTAAGTCAACCTAACCTTATAGTTTAAAGGAACAATATTGTAATGACCCGATCGGTCTGTAATGACCCGATAGGTCATCTTATGATTTAAAATCTAACTCTGTTATTTGAAGCCTTAAAAGTCATATTTTAGCCTTCCTCGATTTGCGTGCGCAGTCCGGACGTCTTTCCGAAAAGCTTTTATCTTAAAAACTAATAAAAATAAGAAATGTTGCCTAAACACTTCATTTGAGTTGAATTCGGTCAACATTTTTGGTAAACAGACCGTGATTTGGGACTTGGGCATCTAAACTAATAAAAATAAGAAATGTTGCCTAAAAACTTCATTTGAGTTGAATTCGGTCAACATTTTTGGTAAACAGACCGTGATTTGGGACTTGGGCGGATGCCCGGGATCGAAATCGAAAGTCCCTAGCTCGAGATATCGGACTATGTCGAAATTTAAAAGTTGAAAGCTTAATGAATTTGAAGGGTTTGACCAAAGTTTGACTTTTTGAATAACGTGTCCTTATTTTGGTTCCAGAATCCGATACTATTTATGACTTGTCTGTGAAATTTGATAAAAAACAGAGTTGGTTTGACGTGATTCGGACGTCCGGTTGTGAAAATAGAAGTTTCAAAATTTTCTTAAAAAATTTCATTTGATTTGGTGTTCAATTCGTAGTTTTAGGTGTTATTTTGGTGTTTTTATCGAGCGAGCAAGTTCGTATGATGTTTTTAGACTTGTGTGCATGTTTGGGTTTGAAGCCCTGAGAGATCGGGTGAGTTTCAGATAGGCAACAAAGTGAATTAAACTTAGAATAATTGATGATGTCTGCATTTTCTGGGAACTGGCCTCTGATCTTGCATTTGTGAGATCGGAGTTCGCATTTCCGAACATCCCCATTTTCTGTCAGGTTCGCATTTGCGAGCCATTTATTCACATTTGCGAAGTATGCCTGGGTCAGCCTAAGTTCGCATTTGCGACGATAAGGTCGCATTTGCGAAGGCCAGTAACCGCATTTGCAAACATAGTTTCGCATTTGCGATGGAGCTGGGGAGAGGGATTCTTCACATTTGCAAAGACATGTGTCGCATTTGCGATCCTAAGATTTCCTCCTTTGCGAACACTTTGTTCGCATTTGCAAAGGCAACAGAAATGTGCAAGTTTCGCATTTGCGAAACTTTTCTCGCATTTGCAGGCTTCGCATTTGCGAAGCAAGGTCGCATATGTGACATCTGCAGCTGATGAAATAGGACTTAGACAGGATTTTTGATTCATTTCACAAATTTTCAAAACCTAAAACCTTAGAGGCGATTTTTGCAAAAGTTCTTCTTCCCCAATTTGTTGGTAAGTGATTCTAACCCATTTTCTTTCAATTACCCATTACATTTCATGAGATTTCAACCTAGAATATAGGATTTTCATGGTGGAAATTGGGAGTTTGGGTAGAATTAGGAATTTTTGCAAACTTAGAATTTAGACCACGAATTGAGGTCGAATTTCGAAATAAATTACATAATCGGGCTCGGGGGTGAATAGGTGAATGGGTTTTGGTCCGAACCTCGGGTTTTGACCAAGCGGGCTCGGGGTCAATTTTTGACTTTTGGGGGAAAGTTTGGGGAATCTAAACTTATGCATTGTAATTGATTCCTTTAGCAATAATTGATATTATTGAGTTAATTGTGGATAGATACAAGTGGTTTGGAGGCGAATTCTAGAGGAAAAGTTGTGATTTAACATTGAGTGACTTTTGGAGCGAGGTAAGTGTTGTGTCTAACTTGACTTGAGGGAAATTAGGAACCTCAAACTATTTCCTATGTGTATTCCATGCGAGCAGCGTATATGTGAGGTGACGAGTACTTATGCGCCGCCAAATTATCTGTTTTCCCTGTGTTTTTCCCGTTTTTTTCTCATATTGTCTATTTCTCTATCTTAAGTGCTACATTCCCTAATTGTGTTTCCATGCTTAATTGATATATGTTAGACATTGTTTCCTTATGTTCATGATATTTGTTCCTTCTATAGTTCATTGTCTCCGATTATTTGCTTAAGTTGGTTTATCAGTACCCTTTTGTTGTATATTCTGAATTGGCCTCGCTATGTAGTAGTACTTATGTGAACTTTCATGGTCTACAAGTTTCCTATTTGTTTCATTTTAGAGTTTAAGTATTGTGAAGGGTTTCGGTGATTTAAATTGTGAAATTTCTATACATGCTGAGTAATTGATATTGATATGGCGGGGTCGGGTTGCACGCCACAACAGGTGGAATAAAGGTGATATGTTGAAGAGGAATAAGGGTGAATTGATACTGTGTTTTCCTGAACTATGTTAGTTGTACGGTAGTCTTATGCCCTTAAAGATTGGTAGTATCTGAACGATGTTGAATTACTTCTGAGAACTGTAGTTATTTCTTGCAAGTTACATCTTTATTCTATTATGTCTTCCTTTTCTGCTTTTATTATATACAATTCATACATGTTATATTATGAGTGACGCGCCATAGCCTCGTCACTCTTTCGTCGAGGTTAGGCTTGACACTTACCAGTATATGGGGTCGGTTGTACTGATATTGCATTTTGCACTTCTTGTGCAGATTTTGGAGCTGGTCCGAGTTGATCGAGAAGTCGACTGTAGGATCCACCTGATAGGAGACCCAAGGTAGACATGTCGGCGTCCACAGAACATGGCTTCCCCTTCTATACATTTCATTTTACTATTTCTTTCATTTCGAAAACAGTTGTATTTTTTTCAGACATTTACTTGTAGAAAATTCTTAGAAGTTCGTGAATTGTGACTCTAGGTTCTAGGTTGTAATATATATTGAGGTTGTTATATATTTTTGCACTCATTTCAACTCGTTATAGCTTATTTGTTGTTAATTACTGAAATGTAAAGGAATTGGCTAATGATTCTCTGACGTTGGTTTTCCTAGCAAGTGGAATGATAGGCGCCATCAAGGTCCCGATGGTGGAAATTCCGGGTCGTGACAAGTTGGTATCAGAGCACTAGGTTTCCTAGGTCTCACAATTCATGAACGAGCTTAGTGGAGTCTAGGGGATCGGTACAGAGATATTTGTACTTATCTCCCAAAGGTTGTGGAGAAAGGAACAAACTTCACTTCTATTCTTCTTTGTCGTGCGATTTTTTTTCTTAATACTGATTGAACTCTTCTAGTCTTATTATCTCGCATATGGAGAGAACACATACCGTTTCTTCAGCTGAGCAGCAGCCAGAGCCTCCAGTGGCAGCTCCTACGAGGGGAGGAGGTCGAGGCCGAGGCAGGGGCAGGGCTCAGCCTAGAGCCCGAGTAGCAGCCCTAGCCGTGGAGCCTCAGGTAGAGTTTGACGAAGAGGTTCCAGCCTAGACTGTTCCTGTCGGGCCAGCTCAGGTCCCGGAGGGGTTCATTTCCACCCTATTGCTTTAGGATGCTTTGGTCCGTTTGGTGGGCCTTATGGAGAGTGTGGACCAAATTGGTGCATTTACCATGGCACCAGTCGTCTCCCAGGTTGGAGGAGGAGCCCATACTCCTTCTACTCACACTCCGGAGCAGATGGTTCCCCAGTACCATACTCCACCAACTCATTTAGTCGGAATAGTTCAGCCAGTTGTGGCGGCACATACCGATGATGGATCAGCTATGTCTTCTGAGGCTTTGTGGAGATTGGACAGGGTTACCAAACTCTTCCCAGTTCACTTCAGTGGTGCTACTTCAGAGGATCCCCTAGAGTATCTTGACAATTGTCATGAGGTGCTACGGAACATGGGTATATTGGAGAACAATGGGGTCGACTTTGCTGCATTTCATATGACTAGTTCCGCCAAGAAATGGTGGAGGGATTATTTGTTTATCAGACCAACTGGCGCGTCTGCTTTTACTTGGAACCACTTCTCTCAGCTCTTCCTAGAGAAGTTTCTGCCTATCACATTGAGAGAGGAGCATCGTCGTCAGTTCGAGCGTCTCCAGTAGGGCGGTATGACTGATACTCAGTACGAGGCCCGTTTTGTGGATTTGGCCTGTCATGCTCTTCTTCTGCTTCCTACCGAGAGAGAGAGAGAGAGAGAGGATGAGGAGGTTTATTGACAGACTTGCTCGTCCTATTAGATTGTAGATGGATAAGGAGACTGGAAGTGAGATTTCTTTTTCAGGCGGCTGCCAATGTCGCCAGGCGAGTCGAGATGGTTCTTGGACAGGAGGTCAGGGGTATGATAAGAGACATCGTCATTCTGGTGGGTTCAGTGGTGCCTCATCTGGAGGCAGGGGTACTTTTGGTAGGGGTCATCCTCCCTGGCCATTCCATTCAACGCTTCAGGCATCCCATAGTGCTTCAGGGAGTCGTGGTCCTTATGTGCCTCATTCTGGACAGCCAGCCTATAGTTCACCACCAGCTCCTATCAGTGCACCTCCTATTCAGAGTTATTACCGTGGTCATCCGACCCGTTTGGTTCAGTCTCAGCTTCCACCGCCCGAGTGTAGTGGTTATGGGCATATCAGGAGGACCTGTCCGAGATTATTGGGTGTTCCGCCAAAGCATCAGGGTTCTCGTTCCATGGTTCCCACACCCATTTGCTACACTTCTTTCTCAGCCAACTAGGTGCAGAGGTCATGCAGCCAGAGGTAGGGGCTAGATTGTTAGAGATGGTGGTCAGGCCGCTAGAGGTGGAGGCCAGCCAGCTAGAGGTCGTGCCAGGGATATAGTTCAGAGTGGTGCGGCCCAACCCCGATGTTATGCTTTTCCAGCCAGTCCTGAGGCTGATTCATCCGATGATGTTATTATAGGTACTGTTTCAGTTTGCAGTAGGGATGCTTCAGTTCTATTTGATCCGGGGTCTACTACTCATATGTGTCATCTTATTTTGCTTCATATTTGGTTGTGCCCTGTGATTCTTTGAGTGTGATCCTTGTATATGTGTCCACACCTGTGGGGGATGCTATTATTGTAGATCATTTCTATCGTTTGTGTGTGGTCACTATTGAGAGTCTTGAGACTAGTGTAGATCTTCTACTCCTCGATATGGTTGATTTTGATGTGATATTGGGTATGGATTGGCTGTCACCTTATCACGCTATATTAGACTGTCATGCCAATAAGGTAACCTTAGACTAATTGGGTTTGCTTCTATTCGAGTGCAGAGGGACTCCTGGTCATTCTACCAGCAGGGTTATCTCTTATATGAAAGCTCAGCATATGATCGAGAAGGGGTGTCTTTAATTTAGCTTATGTTCGCGATTCTAGTGCAAAGGTTCCTTCTATGGATTCTGTGCCCGTGGTTCGTGAGGTTCCAGAGGTATTTCCTGTAGATCTGTGGGGGATGCCATCCGACAGGGATATTTATTTTTGTATTGATTTGGCTCCGGGCACTCAGCCCATTTCCATTCCGCCATATCGTATGGTCCCGCCAGAGTTGAAGGATTGAAGGAACATTTGCAAGATTTGCTTGATAAGGGCTTCATTAGACCTAGTGTCTTGCCCTGGGGTTCACCTGTGTTGTTTGTGAAGAATAAGGATGGGTCGATGAGGATGTGCATAGATTATCGGCAGTTGAAAAATGTCACCATCAAGAATAAGTATCCATTGCTGAGGATTGATGACTTATTTGATCAGCTTCAAGGTGCCAAGGTGTTTTCGAAGATTGGTTTGAGATATGGCTACCATTAGTTGAGGATTAGGGCATCTGATATCCCTAAGACACCTTTTCGGACTTGGTACGGGCATTATGAATTTCTAGTGATGTCCTTTGGGTTGACCAATGCCCTCGCAACATTTATGGATTTGGTGAACTGAGTGTTCAAGCCTTATTTGGACTCCTTTGTGATTGTGTTCATTGACGATATCTGATCTACTCCGCAGTCGATAGGAGCATGAGTAGCACCTTAGGGTTGTGCTTCAGACTTTGAGAGACAGCCAGTTGTATGCAAAATCTCAAAGTGCGAGTTTTGGTTGGATTCAGTCGCTTTCTTGGGGCACGTCGTATCAGCAGAGGGCATTCAGGTAGATCCTAAGAAGATTGAGGCAGTCCAGAACTGGACTAGACCCACTTCAGATTGGGTTTGGCGGGCTATTACTGTCGATTTGTGGAGGGGTTTTCATCTATAGCAGCGCCGTTGACCAAGTTGACCCAGAAGGGTGCCCCGTTCAGATGGTCAAACGAGTGTGAGTAGAGCTTTCAGAAGCTCAAGACTGCTTTGACTACATCGCCGGTGTTGGTGTTGCCCACAGGTTCAGGATCTTACACGGTATATTGTGATGTGTCCTGTGTTGGGCTCGGTGCGGTATTGATGTAGGACGGAAGGGTGATTGCATATGCGTCGTGACAGTTGAAGGTTCATGAGAAGAATTACCCAGTCCATGATTTAGAGTTGGCAGCCATTGTTCATGCACTGAAGATTTGGAGGCACTATCTTTATGGCATGTCGTGCGAGGTTTTCACGGATCATTGGATCCTCCAGTATTTGTTCAAGCAAAAGGATCTCAATTTGAGGCAGAGGAGGTGGTTTGAGCTATTGAAAGACTATGATATCACCATCTTCTATCATCCCAAGAAGGCCAATATGGTGGCCGACGCACTGAGTAGAAAGGCAGAGAGTATGGGCAGCCTTGCGTTCATTTCGGTCGGCGAGAGGTGATCACGCTCAACTATGTCTTATAAAAGACTAAGCGGGCGTTGCAAATATAATTCGGGGTATTACGCCCAGAGTTGATCCCACAGGGAATTTACGTATCAATCAAGCCGTCAGAATATAAAACTTTTACTTAATCAGTTTTCTCTAAACTTTTGAATATCAATTGGTGATGTATTATTATTTCTACTGGCAATAATGATAAACTAACAATGACTAACAATATGATTTAAACAATTATAATAAAGGTCTAAGGTTATGGTATCCCCCGTTGGTGAACTTACTTCTCAGATATTTCCTATAACTTGACTAATTCTTTATATCAATCATGAACATTCTATCTACCATAAATCTCTCTCAAGTAATTATGGTAATTTACTAGTCGTACTCTCTCAAGTTACGCTAGCCAAATTGCATTACAGTTCACTTTAGATTGCACCCGAAGTATCGTTATTTCTAATCCAACTTCTAAACCCTCGGTTATGACTTTCGTCTATACTCTAGGAGTGGTGTTGTTCAAACAATTACCTAAATATGCACTCTCTCTCGAGTAGATGCATACTAAATAGGCACAGCTAATTGATGGCCATTCAATTAATTACAACAAGAATGGAGTTGAACAAATATAGATTAAACAACTAATCAAAATTATATTAATACCACCATAAGTTTGTCCCCCAACGGGTTCCACCAAAACCCTAGATTACGAAAATTAGCTACTCATATTTATAAATATCAAATCTAAAATAACTTGCATAATTGAATTACAGAGTAATGAACTAAGGAGATAAAAACCAATGTTTTTTGCTTCCCTGAGTAGTAATCCACAGGTTTTCCTTTACTTTGATGATTTCCTCTCTTCGAATCCTTCGTATTTCTTCCGATCCTCGAAATCCTCGTTAAGTTGTGTTTTAGGGGTCTATTTATATGTTTAGGACAAACCCTAAACGTGTAGGAGACTTCTATTCCAACCGGGAAACACTTAAGCTCGTCAAAACTCGGAATTTACCGAAACAGGGGCCTGGCGTTTGGGCCCTGGTGCCTGGCTAACGCCAGGCTAAGGTTGGCGTTTGGACTCTAATGCCTGGCTAACGCCAGGCTAAGGCTGGCGTTTGGACTCTAGTGCCTGGCTAACGCCAGACAGGGTCAGGCGTTTGGGCTCTGGCGCCCGGTGCACTTCTCCTCACTTCTTGAGCGTATTTTCGATGTATTTGCATCCATTTAGCTCGGTTTCCATCTCCAATTCACCTACACATGAAATAGACTCTATTATGCACATAAAAAGTGTATTTTTATCATTAACGCACATAAAATGTAGGGCATATAACATGTTAAACCATGAATTCTAGCC
>ML418976.1:0-14675 GCA_005239525.1 Nicotiana knightiana | reverse complement strand
ACACACAAACACACACACACACACACACACACACACATATATATATATATATATATATATATACGTATGTATGCACACATATATTTGTGAATTCTTTTTTTCTTTTATAAATAGAAAAATAAAATCTGTACTTTAAAAATGTGAGTATTCTTTTTTAAATTAAATCGAATAAAATCTATTAAGAGTAAGATAAAACTTTAAAATACTAAGATTAGACCTAGAGGAATATCTACACTAAAATAGTATAGAATTTGAGTGTGGTCAAAATTAGTTGTTCACGGCATGCCCCTCTTTGCTTGGAAATATGAAGAGTTTTCAGGCAAAGAAAATGAACATGGTGACTGATTTTTGACCTCATTATTATTTGAAAAGGAGAAGAAGATACAAGAAAAAGATGCGACCGAGCCTTGGTTTTAGGCAGCCTACATATCCCGGGTTATAAGGGAATCAGGTCACGTGTAGTTCAGGTGAAAGAAGAGTGATGGAGTATTCTTAGAGGGAGTGTCGAGTGAAGTTCCGTCGAGGTTCCGATCTGCGGTTCCTACTATTACATCAAAATAAAAAGAAAATTACATAACTTGAAATCTAAGAGTTACAAAATTCCTATCTAAATGTCATCTGGAGCCTTATCTTGATTCTTGAGTTGCTTCTCCTATTGACTTTAGACTGAAACTTGGTGCTCTCGATGTAGCAGACGATGAAATACTCTCACAGGCTTGTTTCTTGATCAGATGATGAGAAGAAGGATCTTGAGACCCTGTGTCTCCGCATACATTATGTCAAAGCTGGTTGAGGCTGGTAATGAGATCAAACAATTCATTTTCTCCGGCAAGAGCTGGAATCTTATTTTTTGCACATCCAATCTGTGCTTTGCATGGAAACCTACAAGCCATCACAAAAAAACAAAACAAACAAAAGTTTCTGCCCCAATTTGCACTAGGAAATCTTGTGAGTTATTAAAAACACAATAAACTATCTTAGCTATTGCAAAATGAAGAATTGAAAGAGAAATGGACAACTTTTTTTTTTCTTTTGCTTTTTGATTATAGGAGATGTCGTACCCTATGTTAATTTTATGGAAGGCAACCAGGGGATGTAGTACCTTTTGTTGGTAATAAAATGAGGCTCGTGGTACTCTAAGATGCTACTAGGGAATGTCGTACCCTATATTGGCAAAAAGTAATGTAGCCAGGGGATGTAGTACCTTGTGTTGGCAATAAGATGAGGCTTGTAGCACTCTGAGATGCTATTAGGGAATGTCGTACCCTATGTTGGCAAAAGGTAATGCAGCCAGGGGATGTAGTACCCTATGTTGGCAATAAGATGAGGCTTGTGGCACTCTGAGATGCTACTAGGGAATGTTGTACCCTATGTTTGCAATAAAATGAGGCTCGTGACGCTCTGAAATGCTACTAAGGAATGTCGTACCCTATGTTGGCAATAAAATGCAACCAGGGGATATAGTACCCTGTATTTGGCAATGAGATGAGGCTCGTGTCTCTCTGAGATGCTACTAGGGAATGTCACACCCTATGTAAGCAATGAGAAATGCAACCAGGGATGTAGTACCCTGTGTTGGCAATAAGGTGAGGCTCATGGCTCACTAAGATTCTACTAGGGAATGTCGTACCGTATGTTAGAAATGAGAAATGCAACCAGGGGATGTAGTACCCTGTGTTGACAATAAGATAAGGCTTCCAGTGTTCTAAGATGCTACTAGGGAATGTCGTACCCTATGTAGGCAAAAAATAATACGACCAGCGGATGTGGTACCCTGTGTTGAAGATAGGGTATCGATTCCCTATAATGAAACTAAGAATAACATTATTACATGTATATTGGAAGAAAACTAAGGATTTGAGAACATCAGTTGGTGGTGTTCGTCTTTTCACGAACTGTTTCCTAAAATTGTTCTGTTCATGTTCTGAACAAAGAAAAAATTGTTAGTTTTAAAATGGTGGTCATTTTGTGGCCTTGATTTCTTGGGGGACTTGACCTTGCGTCTATTACACTTGTTAGAAACACTGACTCCCATCGATGGTCATACAAATTTCCGGGAGATTCTGTCATTACTTTCTGGAGATCTTCTTTCTCAACATCAAAACCTGACTATTTTGCGCCTATCACCATTTGTGTTTATGGTGCAAACAACCTTGCTCCCAGAACAACTTTTAACTGAGTAACTTTTGCCGACTCTTGACACATTGTTCCGTCCTTCACGCCTTTTGCTCCTCATGGAAAATCAAAGGTGGCTTTATGCCTTTGCCTATATTGTTCATGCCCAGAAAGTTTTGCTTCATATAACAGGGAAACAGTAACTAATTTTGGGGCCTTTTCTTTGCTTTGCTTTGACGAAATTAGACCGAAAAGGACTTAAAAAGAATAGTACGAAAGAAAACAAGAAGGTGAACTTATAGGTATTACAACTTAATCAAGAAGTGTACCTTTCAGAGAAGAAAAATAAAAATAAAAAGGACTTATCTGGAGGAATATGCTGACTTCAATGAACATGACATGCACTTTGAACTGGATGCCCGATCCGTCCGAACCGTCTAATTCTCAAAATCCGTTGTAAACTTCACTTTGAAACTGAGTTTTTTGTCTTAGCCATGCTTATGCCGGGATATATGAAAGCCTGAATTGATCAAAGATTCCCTTTGTGGGTTTTCACCAATTGACCTCTCTCATTTGCATTTCTCTCAACTCACTATCGCCTTATAGTGCCTGTGAGGGTTTTCACCAATAAGAATCTCTCATTTTATTTTTCTCTCTTTATAATGGATGAGGCATCGCCCGTAATATACTGACTTAGCATTCTCGCAAGTTGATCAGAAGGTCTTAATAGGGACAGGTAAAAGAACTATTAAACTAAATTACAAATTTTGGAACCATTTTGACGGAAAAACCGTCGAAAAATAAAATAATGCCCCAGTTTCTTTGATTACTGGGATCTATGGATTTTTGTTGTAGTGTGACCGAACCCCAGAGTGAGGCTGCCTACGTATCCTTTCGGAATCAGGTCAGACGTAGTTCAATTAACATGAACTCGTTTTGATGATTTCTTTTCTTTTCTTTTCTTGTTTGATTCTTTTTTTTTATTAAGTACAATGGTTCCAAAAGAGGGGAAAACAAAGAAATAATATAAACAAGGATTCAAAGGGCTAACTAGGGTTGACGAGTGTTTGGGTAGCGAGAATGATAGCCTTCGTCATCCCAACCTGAGAATGCTAAGTATAAAAATGCTCCAACAGAGTCATGTCAGACATAATATCTCTTGACCGCATCCGTGTTAACGGATATATCAGTCACCTTTCCTTCTATATTTGTCAAGTGTAGAGCTCCTTTAGACAATACTTCTTGACGAGGTAAGGACCTTGCCAATTCGGGGTGAACTTTCCTTTTGCTTCTTCTTGGTGAGGAAAGATACGTTTCAAAACAAGTTGTCCTACCTCAAACTGTATTGGGCGCACTTTCTTATTGTAAGTGCGTTCCATTCTTTGTTGGTATAATTGACCAAAACAAACTGCCACCAAACGTTTTTCATTAATTAAACTTAACTGTTCCAATCGGGACTTGACCCAGTCAGTGTCTTCGATCCCTGATTCAAATATGCTTCGGAGAGAGGGAATCTCAAATTCAGCAGGTATAACCGCTTCAGTGCCATAAACCAATAAGTAGGGCATCGCGCCAACTGATGTACGGATAGTTGTCCGGTATCCCAAAAGAGCAAAGGGTAGTTTCTCATGCCATTTTCTAGACCCATGGACCATCTTCCTAAGAATCTTCTTGATGTTCTTATTCGCAGCTTCAACAGCTCCATTAGCTTTGGGCCGGTAAGGAGTAGAATTGCGATGCTCAATTTTAAATTGTTCGCATACTTCCTCATCAGATGACTATTCAAATAGCAGCATTATCTATATTAATGGTTTTCGGAATATTGAAACGACAGATGATGTTGGAATGAACAAATTCTACTACTGCTTTCTTGGTGACTGCCTTCAATGTAATAACTTCCACCCATTTGGTGAAGTAATCAATTGCAACCAAGATGAATCTGTGCCCATTTGAACCGTTTGGCTCGATTGGGCTAATGACGTCCATTCCCAAGCAACAAAAGGGAAAGGAGCCGACATAGGATGTAACTCTGAAGGAGGCGAGTGAATCAAATCACTGTGAATCTGGCACTGGTGGCACTTGCGAACAAAATGAAAGCAATCTCGTAACATAGTAAGCCAATAATATCCTACCCGAAGGATTTTCTTTGCTAGAACATACCCATTCATGTGCGGACCACAAACTCCCGAATGCACCTCATTCATAATCATTTCAGCTTCTTTGGCATCCACACATCTCAACAAATTCAAATCCGGAGTTCTTTTGTATAGGATTTCCCCGCTCAAAAAGAAACCATTAGAGAGTCTCCTAATAGTTCACTTTTGATCCCTATTAGCATGTGTTGGATATTCTCTTGTTTTCAGATACTGTTTAATATCACGGTACCATGGTTCACCATCTGGTTCTGCTTCAATTGTATTGCAATAACCATGTTGATCCCCAATTTTAGTTTCCAATGGGTCAATGTGAGTATTACCCGGATATGGAAGCATTGAGGCCAGGGTGTCCAAGGCATCAGCTAATTCATTGTGAAACCTGGGAATGTACCTGAACTCGATGGACTCAAACCTTTTTCTAAGATCTTCCACACATTGTCTATATGGAATGAGCTTGATATCTCGAGTCTCCCAATCACCTTGAGCCTGCCGAATAAGAAAATCTGAATCTCTCATCACCAACAGTTCATGCACCTTTAGGTTTATTTCCATATTGAGACCCATGATGCAAGCTTCATATTCTGCCGTGTTGTTTGTACAGAAGAAACAAAGTCGCGTCGTGGCAGGGTAATGTTGCCCAGTAGGTGATACAAGAATTGCTCCAATCCCTACACCTTTGATGTTGACAGCCCCATCAAAGTATAGTTTCCAAGTTTGACTGTCATCTTGGACTACTTCTTCAATTAAATTAACCTCTTCATCTGGGAAATATGTGTTCAAAGATTCATATTCATCATCAACCGGGTTTTCTGCCAGATGATCAGCCAAAGCTTGTACCTTCATGGCAGTGAGAGTGACATAAACAATATCAAACTCTGTGAGCAGGATTTGCCATTTTGCCAATCTACCAGTTGGCATCGGCTTCTGAAAGATGTATTTCAGGGGATCCATAGGATATGAGGTAAGTCCTATAGGCCAAAAGATAATTCCTAAGCTTCTGAGCGACCCAGGTTAAGGCACAACATGTTATTTCCAAAAGAGTATATTTGGCCTCATAAGTAGTGAACTTTTTGCTCAAATAATAGACTGCTTGTTCATTTTTACCTGTGGGATCATGTTGACTAAGAACACAACCAAAGTGGTGAACTTGCTTTGTTTAAATAAGTGGTGAACTTGCTTTGTTTAAATCCCTATACTCAACACAAACTCTGATTTTTCCATCCTTCTTCAGCACTGGCACAATATTTGCTAACCACGTAGTGTATCGGACGACCCTGATCACATTTGCACCTAGTTGCTTCGTGATTTCTTCTTTAATCTTATCACTCATGTATGTCTTAAACTTCCTTTGTTTTTGCTGGATTGGTGGAAAATTAGGATATGTGGGAAGTTTATGAACCACTAAATCGGCACTCAAACCCGGCATGTGATCATACGACCAAGAAAATACATCTCTGTACTCGAACAAAACTTGAATTATGGCATCTCTCATCTTTTGTTCAGTATGAATGCTTATTTTTGTTTCTCTAGTTTCTTTAGGACTTCCCAGGTTAATTGTCTCAGTTTCATTTAAGTATGGCTTAAGCTTATTCTCTTATTGATCCAATTACCTTTTTATTTCCTTAAAATCCTCATCTTCATCATACTCAACTTCTTGATTCATTATTTCGATATTAGATAACTTTTTTAGATCTAGGCATGAATTCCGCGTGCATGTCATATTTTTAAAGCCAGCATTAACGAAACTGAAAATGATAAGAAATTATAAAAATTAGGGAAATGAAAAGACAAATTTTACTATGAAACTGGAACTTCATTAATTGAATTTGAAAGGATAGAAGGATTAACATCAAAGCAAGGCAATTAAACTAAAATATCTGGATTACAACCCTTAAAATAATTCAGATACAGAAAAAGCAGCAAAACACACTACCAAGACTCCTTCCTGATGGGAAGAGGAGTTGCTTCCCAGTTGTTGAACGAGGTATCTGGACCAATCAGCTGAGAACTTGCACGGCTAGGGGCCTTACCAACTTGAACCATACTGATCTCATAGAACATCTCCTTAAGACCCTGGAAAACTTCATCAATGTCATTCTGAGTTGAAGGATTTGGGACTTCTTCAAATTGTGGCTTGATAAAAGAGTAGGCAATGTGAGGGATTGGTTTGGACAAATTCCAACCATTTTTTTTGCGGGTCTTGGCTCTGTCTATGTAGCTGACGTTGGTTTCAAACCCAAACCAAAGGTATCTTTCTTCAAAAATGGAGCAATATGGTTCACAATTCCCTGCAGAGAGGATCCTAATCCTTTTCCTGGTTCATAGCCGTTGCTTAACATCAGCAAAGCTATCATCATAGATGTGGCTGATAGACGGGGATGCTGAATTGGTTTTCCTTCTTCCACTTGGTCCATCTCAATCACCTCAAATTCTTGATATATAAGGGATTCACATCCTTCCTTGGCCTCGATACATGGAATGGACGGGTCTTTATAGATTGATAAGTTGTCTTCCCCATGAACAACAATTTCTTCCCTATCATACTCGAATTTGACCATTTGATGTAGAGTGGATGGTACAGCTCTAGCCATATGGATCCACGGCCTTCCCAGAAGAAAATTATAGGAAGTTTTCATATCCAACACTTCAAAGATAATATTAAAATCAACCGGGCCGATTGTCATAGTGAGTTTGATTTCCCCAATAGTGTCTCTTCTTGAACCATCAAAAGCTCTAATGCTGACATTACTATTTCGAATTATGTTAGTGTCAATGTTCAGCTCTTGTAAAGTATAAAGAGGGCATACATCTACACTTGATCCTCCGTCAATCATGACTCCTTTTACGTAACCTTCACATTTGACCATAAGATGCAAAGCTTTATTGTGACCAGCCCCGTCCTCAGGCAAATCATCATCGCTAAAAGAAATCTTATTCACTTCAAAGAACCTTTCAGCCATTTTTTCTAGTTGATTCACCGTTGTCTTTTCTGAGACATATGCCTCGTTCAAAGTTTTGATCAACACACGGCGATGTTCTTCTGAGTGAAAAAGAAGAGATAACAAAGATATCTGAGCAGGGGTTTTCCTTAGTTGGTCAATGATTGAGTAGTCCTGCATTTTTATNGTAGAGTAGAAAGAGGGCATACATCTACACTTGAACCTCCGTCAATCATGACTCCTTTCACGTAATGCCCTTCACATTTGACCGTAAGATGCAAAGCTCTATTGTGCCCAGCCCCTTCCTCAGGCAAATCATCATCGCTGAAAGAAATCTTATTCACTTCAAAGAATCTTTCAGCCATTTTTTCTAGCTGATTCACCGTTGTCTTTTCTGAGACATATGCTTCGTTCAGAGTTTTGATCAACACACGGCGATGTTCTTCTGAGTGCAAAAGCAGAGATAACAAAGAAATCTGAGCAGGGGTTTTCCTTAGTTGGTCAATGATTGAGTAGTCCTGCATTTTTATCTTCTTAAGGAGTTCCTCTGCTTCTTTTTTTGCAATGGGTTCTTTCACTGGCAAGTGACTTTCCCTGGCTTGCTTAGCTTTTATCAATTCCTCTAGTGAGTAGCACCTTCCAGAGCGGGTCAATCCCCCCATTTCATCTACTTCTTCAACTATCTCTTTCCTTTGTATGTCATGATAGTCTTGTTATTTTTCCAGGGAATAGCTTTTGTGTTTGTCACTGGGAGCTGTGCAGTAGGTCGGATCACAAGACTCTGTTATATTTATCAAGCCATTATTTGGAACAATCTTTTGAATGCCCCCAGGGACGTAAACTTTTGGCCCACCTAATCGAACCTCAACCTTTTTTGTGCTTCCAGGGACATAGAGAACCATTTTTTCAGAACATAGGTTTGAACTGGAACTCGCACCTTTCACAATCAATGGTGCCAATTGCGGCAGTCTTACTATCACTTTTGACTTTTGCCCTATGGTTCCAACAACCATCTCTATCTTGCTAGACTGCTTATAATCCCGATCATCACAAATCATCCCAATAAAATGTGTATTATCATGAGCTGGGAGCGGATTGTTTGTGATATTAGGAGTATCCTCATTGTTTGTTACCACAATTGCCTTTGCTTCAATCAGATTTTCAATGGCTTTCTTTAATGTCCAACAATTTTTGGTACTATGACCTTGGGTGTTAGAGTGATACTCACATCTTGCATTTGAATCAAAACCTTTCAAATTTGGATTCACATAACGCGGCATAACAGGTTCAATCAACTTCAATTGCATCAACTTTCGAAATAGGCTTGTATACGATTCTCCAATTGGGGTGAACTCTTTCTTTGGCTCCTCCTTTCTCACATATCCTTGTCGGGGACGAGGATTATGTGATGCCTGAAAATTCGGGCGCAATTGACGGGAGCCTTGTGGAATCGGTGCCCGCCATTGTTGGTGATTGGGAGGCCTAGCATAAGCCTGGGCGTTGAAGACTGTATATTGTTGCGGGGGAACTGAGTACCGGGGACTCTGAGGTGGATGTTAATGTTGAGGAGAGTTGGATTGTCCTTGTTAGAATTGCACATAAGAAGGAACTATCCCTCTTTGAACTCCCCCGAACCCAGATACCATCATGGATCCTTCCTCCTTCTTTTTTCGATTTCCGAAACTGCCTGACCCATTTTGAATTGCTTGCATGGTCGCCTTAAGGGCTGCCTGGCTCACAATTTTGCCCGATTTCATGCCATTCTCAATATTTCACCAATCTTAATCGCCTCAGCGAAAGGTTTACCAATGGCAGCCAACATGTAATGGAGGTAATCAGGATCCTGAGCTTGGAGAAAATAGTCAATCATTTCTGCCTCTTTCATTGGTGGTTTGACCCTAGCAGCCTGCTCTCTCCACTTGATTGCATATTCTCTGAAGCTTTCTGTTGGTTTCTTCTTTATGTTGACGAGAGAGGAGTGATCTGGCACTATATCAATGTTTTACTGAAGTTGTTGGACAAACTCTTGAGCCATGTCGTTCCAAACATGCAAGTGAGAGATGTCTTGATCTATGAAGCACTCTGAAGCAATTCCTGTCAAACTTTCCCCAAAATAAGCCATGAGTAATTCTTCTTTGCCTCCTGCTCCCCTTAATTGGTTACAATACCTCTTCAAATGGGCAACAGGATCACCATGCCTGTCATACTTATCAAACTTGGGAGCCTTGAAACTAGGTGGCAAATGAACATGGGGGAACATGCATAAATCGTTGAACGAAACACTCTTGTGGCCTCCCAAACCCTGTATGTTTCTCATGGTTTGTTCCAGGCTCTTCATTTTTCTGGTCATTTCCTCTTGTTCCCTATTCTTGTCGGGCTTTTCGATCTCAACTGGGAACATGTTCTGAGGAGTATGCTTGTATGAATCTAGAACTTTGAAAGTCAATTTTGGAGAGTAATGTTGGGCATCATGAGCATTCAGTTGTGGATCATTGTTGGACTTTTGAGCAAGAGTCGGTTGAGGAACAATGATGGTATGGACAATGGGCACAGTAGGTAGGTCATTTCTCAGGGGTGCAGTTGGAGGACGTGGAATGGAGGTACTGGGGATAGTGGGAAGGTTAATGCTAGGACTGAATCCAGGTGCATGTTGGTACAATGGATTACTTGTTATGGAGATGGGCACTTGACTTGCAACTGACACACTACGAATATTGTCTGAAGGCCCTTTGGGTAATGGGGGCGGTGCTTGTCCATTCACCCAAGCTTGGTACATCTCTGCCAATTGTTGCTTCAACACTCTTACTTCTTCAACCAATCTCGTACCTTGTTCGACCAATTGTCCATGGACATCATCATTATCTGACTCATTCTCACTGTTGTTTGCCATTTTACTTTTTCCTTTTGATCTCGTGTTGTAAGGGTGAGTCACCAGTTTAAAAAACAAACCAACCACCTCTGTTTAACTTATCTTTAGATGACAAACAACAAACGTGTTAGAGTTAGGCATTTTGAATATATTAATCACACATTATATGGCATGCACCTAATGCCATTTTCATTTTTAGAATGAGTTTGACAGGCTTCGTGCTTCATCCCGGCTTATTGGTTTATTGGTTTATTTTCATCTTGAATTTAGCGTTCTCTTTTCTTTCTCTCTCTTTATTATTTTATTTATTCCTAAAATCCTTTTTTTCATATTAATTATGGTTATGATCGTATCCGATGGGGATTGCCTACGTATCATGACGCCGCATGAATCAACCATTACGTAGTTTAGGAAGATCAGGAATAAATTAAACAAACTAACTTTTTTTTTATTTTGATTTTCTTTTCGAATGAAAGATTTCTAAAATGAAAGAAAATATTTTTGGTTTTAAATTTTTTTTTGTTTGGGATTTTCTAAAGAAAGACTTCTAAAGAAGGAATTAAAGGAAACTTTTTTTTTTTGGATATTTGAAAATTGGGGGCCGGAATCGATGAGGTTTGCCTACGTATCTCACATCCGGTGAGAATCAGACCTGCGTAGTTCAGTAATATTTCAGGAATAGGATGACACTTTTTAAAAAATTCAGGCTTATTTTGTAATAATCTTTTTGGGGTAAATACTGAGATTTTTTGAAAATCGGGTACATTTTCTCTCTCATATTTTCTTCCTTCTGGTTTTCCCTCAATATTTTTATATTTTTATTTTTATTTTTAGAAACCGGTCAACATGCACAAACCAAATCAAACATAATGCACACGTAGCACATAAGATGCATCAGGATGGTCATGTAATTCTTGGGTACATCTATCCTAGACGGACCCAACCCTTGTGTTGAATCCCCAAATTCAAATGCACATGATGCAAACAAACGTTCCTACTAGGGATCCGGCATGAGGCTATGTTATTGTAGGTTTAAATCTTAGGGGGAGTGTTTTAGACCTGGCTTACCCAAGCGGACAGCTCGAGCCGAGGTGGGGGCAACGTACCAGGAGCACGAAAGTCTACCCGGCCTAGTTACTGACCCAGCCTCGTTCTAATTGGTATGACTTCTAACAGAAAATTGGGCCACGCGCACGTGTGCACCATAAATTCAGGATACTCAGAAGGGAGGTGTCAGAAGACATTTTAATACAATTCAAATAATATCAAAGCGGTAAATAAGTGGTAATTAGCACATTAGGCCCAAAAATACAGTAATAACATCAAATCAATAAAGTCAAGTATAAATCATATTACAAGCTCGAATTCTGAACCCTGAACCAAAAGTTCTGGCTTCTTGATCCCCAGCAGAGTCACCAGAGCTGTCACACCTCTTTTTCCCGAAAGGGATATGGGATTTTTTCCAATTGAAGTGACATAATCGAAATGAGATTATTTATTTTATTCAGAGTCTCCACTTGGGATAATTTTATGGTGTCACAAATCACCGGTTATTTTAAATCCCAAACCGAGGAAGATTGACTCCATTTTAAGTCTGCGAACGAGAAGGCCGGGTAAGGAATTCTGTTAACCCGGGAGAAGGTGTTAGGCATCATCGGATTCCATAGTTTTAGCACGGTCGCTTTACAATCCACACTTGGCTTATTAATTGTTTAATTACTCATTTTAGAACCTATGTAAATTTTACATTTTATTGCTTTTAATTACTTGATTATGGCGTTATGGATTTATCTCAAAACGAGTCACGCGTACGTGTACTCATTCTATTCGGCGCGTCAAGAATCATGTCACGCGTACGTGTACACAATTAATTTAATTATTTAAGAAAAGCTTGGCCAAATTCGCGCGAACGCGTACCTTGATTTATTTTAAGAAAATCGTAATTATGTCAGGCGAGCATGTACACAATCACGATGATTGATTAAGTCGCGCCTACAACATTTTCTACGAATATTCATTTTTTTTTTTAAAACATACTCGTGTCATGCAAACGTGTACACAATTAATAATGTCTTATTAATTAGGAAGATTGTTTAGGCCAAAGTTGCGTGAACACATACCTCGATTTATTTTTGGTATCTAACTATGTCACGCGTACGTGTACATAATTGCGAATCATTAATTAAAAGTGCGCCCAAAACACTCTAACGATGTTCATTATTTTTCCTCAACTTTGAGATTATTGTAAGGCCCTGGATGCGAGACATTGAATTGTGGAAGTCCTTTGTAAAAAAACGTGTGTGAGGAGATGAATTACTGGGCATGATTCTTGATGAGTATATTAGAGCTAACTGAAGCTAATTACTAACATATATAAAAGGACAAAAAAAATGAAAGTCTTAAATTATCTAAGGAATTTACGTTAAACAAACAAAAAGACTTGGCAAATTGTTAACGGCCTACTGTCAATTAAACAAAGATCACACTGTAGTGTGCTTAAAAATTTGGACCCATTTCAATACCACATAGAACTTAACAATCAACAAAGCAATATAAACATCCTTTCACATGGATATACACTGAGAAGAAAGACACAAGAAACCGGCATGAACAGAGTAACGACCAAACATATAGACACTCAAAAACAACACTCAGTCATATAAACATGAAATTAGAACAAAATGGTCCAAATTATTAACGAGAAAACAAAATAAAAATAAAATAAAATGAACCTTATATATAGATGTTTGTGAACTTTAAAATTACAGCAACTCCACGATCGGATAGCTTCCAAACAGAGCCTTCAAACTTCGGAAACCTCGAGCCATTAAACCAGAGTTCTAGCGAAACCCACTTGTCGCGCTAAAATTCGAACTCAACTCGCCGGAATTCGACCAAACTCCAGGGGCTTCGGAAGTGGTTTGACGGGGGTGTTTTGGAGGTGAGTTTGTGGTGATGTTTAGGTGATTTTAAGGGAGAAGCAGGGGCGTTGATGGTTGCCTTCAACTGAACTATAACAAAGAGGAAGGAGCTATTTGAGTGGTTTAGATGGCTGAAGCAGTGAGCATTTGACGGCTGCTATCTTTTTTCCACCAAGACTCGTTCTCTTTTTCTCTTATTTATAAAGAGGATAATAGTAGTTATTTAATCTTATCCCAGAATTTGGAGTGGGAACATGGGATATATATATTGTGTTTGTGTGCAGATGGAAATGTGAGGGAGGGGGTGAGACGTGAGTGAAGTGGGGAAGTGAGGAAGTTGAGAATTTGGATGTAGATTGATTTTCTGTTTTCAATAGTTTTTTTTAAAAACCTTTTTCTAACCCATTTTTATTAAATAAAATACATAGCTATATATATATATATATATATATATATATATATATATATATATATATATAAAACTCCAATATTTACCCTATAGTTTAAATTATACAAAGAAAATATAATAACTTACTTATTAAAATTCTAATTAAAAAATACCTCATACACACACACACACACACATATGTATGTATGTATGCACACATATATTTGTGAATTCTTTTTTTCTTTTATAAATAGAAAAATAAAATCTGTACTTAAAAAATGTGAGTATTTTTTTTAAAATTAAATCGAATAAAATCTATTAAGAGTAAGATAAAACTTTAAAATATTAAGATTAGATTTAAAGGAATATCAACACTAAAATAGTATAGAATTTGAGTGTGGTCAAAAATTAGTTGTTCACAATATCAACCGAAAAAACGCAATAGGAGAGGTGTTAATCCCATAACCCTAGAATATCCCCATCTCATTGAATTCTTTCTAACTGTTTGTTTGCTCTCGATCGTATTTTCTTGTTTGCTTATTAGTTTCGTAGTGATTTAGTTACAAAAATCACAATCATTTTCTTCACTCTCACTTGAGCATTAAATTTATAAATAGTTTAGATCGGACAATAGTTGATCATAAATTCTCGTGGGAACCTTACTTTCTCATAACTTTATTACTTGTCGATCGCATATACTTGTGTGTGTGTGTTTGGACCCAATTGTGGTAGTTGAGGTGGGTGAGTATATGATTATGGTTGATGATGGTGGTGGCAATGGTAGTAGTTGATAATGGTAGGCGATGGTGACAGTTAGTAATGAATGTGGATGATGGCATCTTAATGAAATCAAGTCATTGTTATAAATCTTAACCATATGGATCTATTCAAACTCGTTAAGTGGTTGTGAAGTAAAAAAACATACTTAATGATTAATATTTTAATAATTAAGATTCAGACTTTAAAAAATAAACACAATTAATGTTTGAGATTTGAATAATTAAGATGCAGACCTCCATTGAGTATAAACAAATGAGGCGTTTGTGTTTGGAGTAAAATAGTAAAACTGTAAAAGAATGCATTAGTTGCAATGTGAGGAATTATTAACCATGATTAAGGGTGTGTTTGGTATGACGGAAAATATTTTCCGGAAAATATTTTTTAATTTTTTCATGTTTGGTTGGATTAAATGTTTTGAAAAACATTTTCCTTTCCTATCAAAAGAAGGAAAACTCTTTTCCAACATTCCTCTCATTTTCCATCCCCACCCCCAACCCAACCCAACCC
>ML418975.1:105946-199058 GCA_005239525.1 Nicotiana knightiana | reverse complement strand
TATATATAATGAGTTGTGTTGAAATATCCTGTCAAGAACCATAAAGTTAAGGGAAACATTCTAGGCACCGCCGATTAACTATCAATCCTACCAATTGGTAACATGTGCCATTAACAAAAGTGAAGGCTGGCTATACAAATTACTCTCAGTTTCAAATATATATATCTAAAATTCAGACATCGGTAGTTCAAGTTCAGACATACATGTATAAAAATTAGGGGCTGTCAAGCTTAACTTCAGACATTTGTTTACCCCAAAATTGGCTAACAATTATATTTGTACGCAGTTTAAAGGATACATGGTTTAATTCAACACAAATAATTAGAATAATATATAAATAATTAAAGACAAAATAAACGATCAAACTAATTGCAACGTTATGACCAAGCCTGATCATAGATTGAACAGTGACCTTGTCCTCGATTGGACCCTCGGTTCAAACCCAACCGTGAATGAAGAACAGAACAAGTGAGAAATGTCTTTAACAGTATCTAGAAGACAGAAATAAACTTTTATTGCTTTTAATTACGTGTTACAATGTGTTATATCAAACAAAAACTTACCCTTTATATAGTAGAAGAATTTCTGTTCAAGTATAAGTCCAAAAGAGGTAAAAATCTTTATTTTTCAGTAATTGTTGACCCATAATCGATTCTGAACGAGATTCACGTTGTAATATCCGGTTGAGGGCTATTATTATGGCCTCCTATTCATAGTTCATAACCGTCCACAACGTCTCCCGAGGTCTGGAAGTTATACTCGGTTCGAGGTGCGTTGTTTTACCATGTCCGATGTCGGATATATATTCACTTTTCCTGGGTCTTGATACAAAGAGTTTCTGGCCTTTCTTACATTCTCACAGATCCGTGCCCCCTTTGTTCTCTAATCGGGGAATCAAGGTATACATTGCCCCGATTTTACCCGTATACAACATTGTCTGATGTTCGAACTTATGTCTTGAGTTTTTTGAGACTTCAAACTCACAGAGTCTAAAGTTAATTTTAGGCGGTTAGATTTGCAAGAATTTATAAATTGGATCTTAAATGGCGGTTCTCAAAGCGTCTAGTTGTGGACTTCCCCCTAGTTTATATGTCAAAAGGTGTCCTATATTTCGTGCCTGGTGAAATAACGTCCCAAAATTAACCGGCTATTTGGGTTAATTATTCAAATTGGAAATGGCTAATTGGCCCAAACGATAAATCTCTAAGATTGGCCCAAAGTAAGAAAGCTCTTCTAACAAATTGATTGAAACATGTGGCCCAAATTTTATAGATACATATTAGCTAGTGTTCTAGCTCATACAAGTTCTAGCCCTCCAATGTAATATTTGTGGGGGGTTTTAAGCATTAATAGCTTAAAAGAGGGTGAATGGAAGAAAAAATAAAATATTTGAGTAATATTTGAGTTTTCCTCCTTGACAAAGGGACATTGTCCTATATTGGAAGAGGAAGAGGTTTTTTATGGGTATATAAGCAATTGCTCTTCTTCTAGATTATAAAGAGTTGAGAAGAAGACAAGCCTCGCACCGTCATCGTCGTCGCTTGCTCGATTCGGCTCGGCTCGACTTCGGCTTCGGATTTGGATTTGGATTTGGTCAATTGATTGATTAAATTTTTTTGACCAAATTTATTTGTTAATAGTAAATATTAACATAAATATTATTAAATATCCGTTTTAATAACAAGATATTAATCCAACAGAATATTAATATTAAATTCAACGGAAACTTAAACATTTTTTCCGTCATCCATTTTCCATTTTTCGGTTTTGTAACTGAAAATTAACCTCCCTCTCGAATACCCGGTTTATTGTTGCGTAAATAGCCATTTATATTATGGTATTTATGCTATGCCCCTTTTGCATAAGCAACCATTCTGAAGAGTTGCACCTCTTCAATTTTCAGCCCAATATTGGCTATAAATAGCAGTCCGTTCTCTCAGATTTTCCATACGATTTTCTGAGTTCTCCTCCTTTCTTCTGCATACTTTTAACTTCAAAGAAATAAACAATAAGTGTGATTTGCTACCGAACTTTGTGTTCGCTAAAACACTGGGGTTTGAAGTACCACTACACCAGTGTGTAACTCATTCTATTCTGGGAGGAAATAATCCATAACCTTGGGTACTAGGAGGGGATTAATTTCCTTAAGAAAACACTGTGAATTCAGTAGGATCGGATTAACTTTTGTTTCGTTTACATTTTCTGTTTATATGTTATTTTATCTTTTCCAAAATTGGTTTACAAATACAATTTACTAACAAGCTTAAGGAATTTAACTTTTGTTTTCTGTATTTGTGTTATATTTACTGTTCCTGAGATTAAAGTCTTCGTGGCGATTTTCTACTCCATTGGAGAATAAAATCTACGTAATTTTCCACCCCAGTAGTTTAAACATTAGTTTGTGTCATTCTTTTACAGAAATGATGAATGACAACGGAAAACAAGTTGTTCGTATGGTGCCTTCCAATGCATCGACAAGCCGAACACCGGCATTGGCACCGGCGGAAAAACCCAGAAAATTTTCTGGGATTGATTTCAAGTGGTGGCAGTAGAAGATGTTCTTCTACCTGACTACTTTAAGTCTGCCGAAGTTTATTAAGGAAGATGTTCCTGTTCTTCCCGATGAAACTCCAGAGAATAAACACTTTCTCGTGATTGGGGCGTGGAAGCATTCTGATTTTCTGTGCAAGAATTATATTCTTAGCGAATTGGCGGACGATATGTATAACGTCTATAGTGGCATGGAGACGTCAAAATAACTGTGGATTGCGCTTGAAAGAAAATACAAAACTGAAGATGCCGGGTTGAAGAAATTTGTTGCCGCTAAATTTTTGGACTACAAAATGGTAGATAACAAGTCTGTTATTACCCAAGTCCAGGAATTGCAAGTGATTATTCATGATCTCCTTGCTGAAGGTATAATTCCAATTAATACTGATGTTGAAAGTATTAATTTTTATTATATTTACTAATAGAATTTTCATTGAAGATCTTGTCATCAATGAAGCATTCCAAGTTGTAGCGATGATTGAGAAGTTTCCTCCTTTGTGGAAGGACTTCAAAAATTATTTGAAACACAAACGCAAGGAGATGTCCCTTGAAAGTCTCATTGTTCGGTTAAGAATCGAAGATGACAACAAATCTGCTGAAAAGAGAGGCCGTGGAAACTCAACAATAATTGGAGCAAACATTGTTGAGGATACTCCTCAAAATAAGAGAAAGAGGAAGCAAACTTCTGGACCGAAAAGCAACCCAAACAAGAAGCGGTTCAACGGAAATTGCTACAACTGTGGGAAAGCTGGACACAAATCTTACAGATTATCGTGCTCCGAATAAAGACAAGAAGAAGGGTTAAGCAAACATGGTTGAAAAGCACGAAGATATTGATGACTTATGTGCTATGCTTTCTGAATGCAACCTAGTGGGAAATCCTAAGGAGTAGGGAGCATACAATCCGAAAAATCGAATTTTGAATCGGACCGAATTAATTCAGTATTTCAGTTTTTTTTCCCGGTATTTCGGTATAACTCGGTATTACATTTTCTGTATTTCGGTATAACGGTACGGTCCTCAGTAGGATCTTGAAATTTCGGTATACCGAAATACCAACTTTTTAAAGACTTTTAAATTGGACCTATATCTATACATATTGCCCAGCGCCCCAGCCCAACCCAATAAGGCCCAGCGCTCCAGCCCAACCCTTATCTCTCGTCTTTCATTCAATTAGGGATTACACATTAGGGAATTTAGAAAGGGCGGTAATTTCAGAAAGTCAGAAACGGCAAAGTGCAAACGGCAAACATCGATAGTTTCAGCCTTTCAGGCTTTCAGCAAGAACAAAGACTTAGATATAAGTTGGTAATATTCTTTGCTGAAGAATGAAGTTTCATCCTTCAATAGTTCAGGTGTTTCCTCTGTTTTTGAATGCCAAGTAGATGATCTCTCTATTTTTCTACCATATCTCACTTTGAGATTACGAGTAATTATTATGATGAAAGGATTTTAACTTACACTTGGTGAAATACTTAATGATTTTAACTTATACTTGTGAATTCATTGAGTGAATTGTTAATTCATTGAATCACTGAATTCAGTGAATTGTGCATGGAGAGGGCTAGGCGTCATGAGTTTATTTAGCCATAATTAAATCGAAACCGTACCTAACAAAAATATGAATACCAAACGGTACCCGAAATAACTTGATACAGTATTTGGTATACACAATTGATAAACCGAGTACGAAAATATCGAACCGAAATTCTTAAATACCGAATCGAAATACTGAATGCCCACCCCTACTAAGGAGTGGTGGATTGATTCTGGAGCCACTCGCCATGTTTGTGCTGTTAGAGAAGCATTTGCAACATATGCTCCTGTTGGACCCGAAGAGACGCTTTCTATGAGAAATGCTGCAACAACCAAGATTGAAGGATGTGGGAAGATATTTATGAAAATGACGTCTGGCAAGGTGGTGAATTTGAACAACGTCCTTCATGTTCCCGAGATTAGGAAGAACTTAGTCTCTGCTGGACTTCTTGTTAAGAATGATTTTAAGTATGTTTTTGTATTCGATAAGGTTGTAATAGGTAAGAATGAAATATTTGTAGGAAAAGATTACCTCACTGAGGGCCTTTTCAAGCTGAATGTAATGATTGTTGAGAATAATAATAAAATTTCAGCTTCGTCTTACTTATTTGAGTCAAATGAATTATGTCATATACGTTTGGGTGATGTCAATTATAAAACCTCGCGGAAAATGATTAATTTGGAAGTATTGCCTCAGCTTGAATGCGACAAATCAAAATGTCAAATATGTATGGAATCTAAGTATGTTAAACATCCTTATAAGTCAGTTGAAAGGAATTCAAATCCTTTAGACTTAGTTCACATAGATATTTGCGACATGAAGTCAATACCATCTTGTGATGGAAAAAATTATTTCATAACTTTTATTGATGACAGTACTCGATAATGCTATGTTTAATTACTTAATAGTAAAGATGAAACAATAGACGCATTCAAACAATACAAAAATGAAGTTGAAATGCAACTTAACAAGAAAATCAAAATGATAAGAAGTGATAGGGGTGGTGAATATGAATCTCCTTCTGAATAAACATATTTAGAATATGGAATTATTCATCAAACAACGACCCCTTACACACCCCAATCCAATGAGATTGCGGAAAGAAAGAATAGTTCATTAAAGGAGATGATGAACGCATTGTTGATAAGTTCTGATTTGCCAGAACTTATGGGGGGAAGCCGTTCTTACAGCTAACCTAATACTAAATCGAGTACCCCATAGTAAAATGCAATCCATTCTATATGAAAAATAGAAAGGAAGGAAGCAACTTGAATTATTTTAAAGTGTGGGGGTGGTTGGCAAAAGTGCAAGTTCCTAAACCCAAAAGGGAAAATAGGACCGAAAATAGTTGATTGTGTTTTCACAGGATATGTGAAAACACAATCAGAAATCAGAAAATCCGGTTATAGTAAAGCATATCGATCTCCAGTTCATAAATCAGAAAATCCGGACGTTCATAATAATACAGTTATAGAATTAGATAATGTTGAGTTCATAATGAGTCGATTGGTGAAGGATCTAAACGACCTCGGGAAGAAACAAAAGAAAGTACATTTAATCAGGAGGATCCAAGACGTAGTAAACGTCAAAGAACGTCTACTTCATTTGGACTAGATTTTGTGACTTTCTTATTGGAGAATGATCCTCGAACATTTAAGGAAGCTATGTCTTCTTCGGAATCATTATTTTGGAAAAAGGCAGTCAATAGTGAAATACAATCCATATTGAACAACCATACATGAGAATTGGTTGATCTTCCTCCTGGAAATAAACCGTTGAGTTCTAGATGGATCTTTAAGAGGAAAATGAAAGATGATGGCACTATTGACAAATATAAGGCAAGACTTGTGGTCAAAGGGTATAGACAACGAAAAGGTCTTAACTATTTTGATACATACTCTCCAGTTAAAGAATTACGTCCATACAAACATTAGTAGCGTTAGCTGCAGTTTATGATCTTGAAATTCATCAAATGGATGTTAAGACGACCTTCTTAAATGGAGAGTTGGAGGAAAAAATCTACATGGAGCAACCAGAAGGGTTTGTGGTTCCAGGTAAAGAAAAGAATGTATGTATACTTGTTAAGTTACGGAAAAGCACTCAAGCAATGGCATGCGAAATTTGACCAAACAATGTTGTCAAATGGTTTTAAGATAAATGAATGTGATAAATGTGTTAAAAATGTTCCAAATCACATAGTCATTTTTTGCTTATATGTGGATGATATGATTATAATGAGTAATGACATTGCCAACATAAATGCGACTAAGCGGTATGCTAACTGGCAAGTTTGATATGAATGACTTGGGAGTTGCTGATTTAATTCTGGGAATTAAGATCCATAAAACTCCTCAAGGTACGGAATTGTCACAATCTCATTATATTAAGACAATACTTGAAAAATTCAAGCACTTAGGGTTTAAAGTTGCAAAGACTCCAACTGACGTGAATCTTGCATTAGCAAAGAACAAATGCCAAATCATATCACAATTGGATTATTCTCGTGTGTTGGATACTTAATGTACATCATGAATTGTACACGGCTAGATATAGCTTGTTCTATAAGTAAATTGAGTCGATACACGAGCAATCCAGGTCAATCTCATTGGATGGCAATGAAACGAGTTTTGGGATATTTAGAACATACCCAGGACTTTGCTTTGCACTACAGTACATATCCTGCGGTGATTGAGGGATACTGTGATGCAAATTGGATCACCGGTTCAACTGATTCTAAGTCCACAAGTAGATATGTATTCACTATTAGTGGAGGAACAATATCTTGGAAGTCGTCCAAACAAACTTGTGTTGCCCGCTCTCCAATGGAGGCTGAGTTCATAGCCTTAGATAAAGTCGGTGAAGAAGTTGAATGACTCCGGAATTTCTTGGAAGATATTCCATTTTGGCCCAAACCGTTGGCACCAATATGCACACATTGCGATAGTCAAGCGGCAATTGGAAGGGCTGGGAGCGTTATGTATAACGGTAAATCTCGTCATATACAACGAATACATAAAACCGTTAGGCAATTACTCTCTAGAGGAATTATCACGATTGACTATGTAAAGTCAAGCGATAATATGTCAGATCCACATACAAAAGACCTAACTAGAGAGGTAGTTGAGAAATCATCAAGGGGAATGGGACTATGGCCGAGAACAAGTCATTGTGGCAGTAACTCTACCTAGAAGACTGGAGATCCCAAGATCTAGGTTCAAGGAGATCAAACAAAGTCATTAATGATGGTTCTACATTGTCAATTAAAATTTTGGTCCATTCTCGTGATGAGACAATGTTCAGTACCAAGGATAAAATATTAAGGCTTTTTAATGATTTCTAAATTTAATATGGGGTATATCAAATAGTGTATCTGCGGGATGACACATTTATGAATCAACTATGTAAGTGTGAAGTGTTAGCCGCTTCAAGGAGAATTTTGAAAGGCCAGTTCTCTACGCACTTATGAAACCAGGCAGTGTTCATGGTTGAAACGAACACAACAATGAGAACCAAAGACGTTTAAGGGTTGTTGGTTGTCTAGGTATACACCAAAGTTCGACGACTCAAAGAATCAAATCTACCGATTGACCGAGTATATCCGACATAAGTTTGATACGGAAAGTTCAAAGGGAAACCTACTCATCCAGATGCAATTAATCCTTGATTGCGAATCACATAGTTTTTCATGCATATTTCCGTGATATATCCATTCCCCATTCATGTGGGGGTTTGTTGGGTTTAAAGCATTAATATAGCTTAAAAGAGGGTGAATGAGAACTGGAAGGAAAAATAAAATATTTGAGTTTCCATCATTGACAAAGGGACATTGTCCCATATTGGAAGAGGAAGAGGGTTTTGATGGGTATATAAGAAATTTCTCTTCTTCTAGCTCTTAAAGAGTTGATAAGAAGGCAAGCCTCGCGCCGTCGTCGCTCGCTCGCTCGCTCGGCTTCGGATTCGGCTTCAGATTCGGATTTGGTCAAATGATCGATCGATTGATTAATTTTTTTGGACCAAATTTATTTGTTAATAGTAAATATTAAAAGAATTGTAAATATTCATTTTAATAACATAATATTAATCTAACGGAATATTAAAAGTTTTTTCCGTTATCCGTTTTTTGTTTTTCGATTTTGTAACTGAAAATTAACCTCCCTATTGAATTACAGGTTTATTGTTGCGTAAATAGCCATTTATGTTATGGCATTTATGCTATGGCCATTTTGCATATACAACCATTCTGAAGTGTTGCACCTCTTCAGTTTTCAGCCCAAAATTGGCTATAAATAGCGGTGCATTCTCTCAGATTTTCCATACGATTTTATGAGTTCTACTCCTTTCTTCTGCATACTTTTAACTTCAAAGAAAGCAACAGTAAGTGTAATTTGCTACCGAACTTTGTGTTCTCTTAAACACTGGTTGTTTGAAATACCACTACACCAGTGTGTAATTCGTTCTATCGTGAGAGGAAATAATCCATAACCTTGGGTACTAGAAGGGGAGTAAATTCCTTAAGGAAACACTGTGAATTCAGTGGGCTTGGATTGACTTTTGTTTCGTTTACATTTTCTGTTTATATGTTATTTTATCTTTTCCAGAATTAGTTTACAAATACAGTTTACTAACAATATTTTCCTTAACGTTTTTTAGACAAACTAGTTGATGATATGATTGTTGTTTTTTTTAAGGTGTGAATGAGAAATGTATGAATGTTGTCCTATATGAAATAAAGAGAAGAAAGTGTGATGACCCAAAAGGTCATCTCTTGTTTTAAAAGTCAAAACTGTGTTTCGAGGTCTTGAAAACTTCCTCTTATCTCACCTCGTTTTGCGTGCATAGTCCGGACATATATCCGGAAAGTTTTTATATGAAAATTGAGAAAAATGATAATTTTTCCTTTAAAATTAAATTTAACTTGACTTCGGTCAATATTTTGGTAAACAGACCCGAACTCGTGACTTGACGATCCCCGAGGGTCTGTAGGAAAATATGGGACTTGGGCGTATGCCTGGAATTGAATTCCGAGGTCCCTAGCCCGAGAAATGAATTTTAGAAAGAAATTGTTTAATTAAAATTATAAGAGTTTTTGGAAATTTGACTGTATTTGAATTTGATAGTATCAAGCCCGTATTTTGATTCTGGAGCCCGCTACAGATTTAATATGGTATTTGGGTGGTGCTTGTAAAATTTGGTAAGAAACAAAGGTCATATGACTTGATTCGGACCCGTAGTTGTAAAATTTGAAACTTAGAAAGTTCTTGAGACTTTTCTTTGATGTTGATGCTAAATTCGTTGTTTAAGGTATTATTTTGGTGATTTTATCGCACGAGTAGGTCCGTAGGATATTTTTAGGGTTGTGTGCATATTTGGTTTGGAGCCCCGAGGGATTGGGTGAGTTTCGGATAGGAATCAGGGTATTTTGGACTTAAGAAAATCTGGTATAGTTATTGTTCTGGTGCCTGGTATTTTTGTACTATGCGAACGCATGGTCACCCACGCGAACGCGAAGGGTAAACAGGGCTGGGGATGGGTTTATGCTATGCGAAAGCGGCCGGCTATATGCTAACTCATAGCCTTAGGATGGGAACTGGGGGAGGGGGATCGATACTCTATGCGAACGCGGCCAGCGGCTCGGGAACGCGAAGGGCATGGGGGTATACCTTCGCGAACGCGTAGTGTGTCTCGCGAACGCGAAGGCTAATAGGGCCACTACTATGAGAACGCGACAGACCTCTTGCGAACGCAAAAAGGTCTGTCCAGTGTTTTAAAACAGTGGAAAAAATGGGAAAAAGCCATAATTTCATCTCTTTCCATAGAATCCGACCTTGGGCGATTTTTGAAGAGGGATTTCATCACCAAATCATAGGTTTGTGTTCTTAAACTCATATTCTTCATTTTCCATCAACACCCATTAGAATTCTAGGCCTAAATCTTGTTCTTTGATAGTAGAAATTAGGGATTTTAGGAGAATTGGGGTTTAACAAATTTGGAAATTTAGACCTCGATTTGGGGTCGGATTCCGAAACTAATTAAATATTCTGACTCATGGGTGAATGGATGATCGGGTTTTGGTCCGAATCTTGTGTTTTGACCAAGCGGGCCTGGGGTTGATTTTTGACTTTTTGAGAAGAATGATAGAAAACCTTTAATTAAGCATCGAGGTTGAATTATTTATCATTTATTGATGTTGTTAAGTTAATTATGTCTAGATACAAGTGAATTGGAGGCAAAATCTAGAGGGAAAGCGGTATTTGAGGCTTGAGTTTGTCCGTGGAATCCGAGGTAAGTGTTTGGTATAGGTGTTGTGTCCTAATTGCTAATTGTTAGGGTTATGTTTAACGTATAGGTGTGGTTACAAGTATCTATACGTTGGTGTCAAGCATGCCCGTGAGTCGTATATTATGATTTATGTGATTTTTCATTAAGTACTACCTATGTTTAAATTGATAATTGTCCATGTTAATGGTATTTCCTTGGTGTTGCCTACTGCTGAGTATTGATTCAAGTTGATATTTATTCCGTGAAGTTAATTAATTAAGCGAGATTGGTTATAGTTATTTCCCTTGCCGGGATGATATTGTTTCTAATGTTGATTTCCTTGCCGGGATGTTATGATTTCTATTATTGTTTATACCGTTGATTTCCTTGCCAAGTTGTTGTCATCTCATTTGTTTGGGTGAGGAAGAGTGTAAAGCACGAAGGGTGATGTCGTGCGTGATATTGTGAGTGAGCGTTAATGCACGAAGGGTGATGCCGTGCTGATATCGTGAGAGTTAATGCACGAAGGGTGATGCCGTGCCCTATTATGAAATTAAAAGCACGAAGGGTGATGCCGTGCCATGATTATGAGAGAGTAAAATCATGAAGTGTGATGCCGTGCCGTTTCTGTTGATTTTTATGGTGAGAACGAGAGTAAACGCAAGAAGGGTGATGCCGTGCAAATTGTTTCTGTGTTATTATTTTCGTTGCTTTAAGTTGATATTTACTTTATCGCTTTACTTCATTACTGTCATAACTTGATATTTCCTCCCTCAGCATGTTCCCCTTTTCCGTATTAATTTGTTTAGTTCCTGTTATTTTTATTGTTCTCATATGTGGTTAAATTGCACAGGTTTATATGGTTGTTGTGTCCTAGCCTCATCACCACTTCGCTAAGGTTAGGATCGACACTTTCTCAGTACAGGGGGTCGGTTGTACTGATACTACACCCTGCACTTTTGTGCAGATCCCAGTACTGGACCTTTCAGTCCAGTGGAGACCCGAGGTAGCTCTGCAGGCGTTCGCAGGCCTTGGCGTCACCTTCTATCCTGTTTCTTTTTTGTTCTTATTTACTCCTGAGACATATGTATATTTATTGTGTTCAGACACTATTTGTAGTATTCATAGACAGTCCGTGAAATTGTGACACCAGTTTTGGGAGTACTTTTGTTTTCAATTTCGTATTAGTATTTAATCAAACCGTTATATTCTGTTCTACCGCATTTTATATTCCGTTAATTTTATTATAATATCTGGTAAACTTTTAAAAATAAAGGAGTAAGGTAAATTAATCAATAATGTTGGTTTGCCTAGCGGGTCCAATTTTAGGCGCCATCACGGTCCCGACGGTGGGAAATTCGGGTCGTCAAGTTGGTATGAGAGCACTAGGTTGCTTAGGTCTCACAATTCATGTACAAGCTTAGTAGAGTCTGAGGGATCGGTACGAAGACGTATGTGCTTATCCCCTAGAGGATATAGAGTTTAAGAATGACTTCACATCTATTCTTCTCTGTTGTGCGATTTGATTTCTCAATGCTAATTGGATTTCTACTCTATTCTCTCGTAGATGGCGAGAACACGTGCTTCTTCATCCACTGATCAGCAGCCCGAGCCCCCAGTGGCAGCTCCTACGAGGGGCCGAGGTAGGGGCAGAGCTCAGCCTAGAGCAATAGCACCAGCGGCGGAGCCTCAGGTAGAGTTTGCTGATGAGGTTCCAGCCCAGACAACTCCGGTAGAACCATATCAGGTCTCCGAGGGGTTCATCGCTATTCTAGTACTCCAGGATGCTCTGGTCCGCCTAGTGGGACTCATGGAGAGTGTCGCTCAGGCAGGTTTACTTCATGCAGAACCAACCGTCTCTCAGGCTGGGGAGGAGCATAGACTCCCGCTACTCGCACTCCAGAGCAGATGGCTTCTCAGTTTCAGACTCCAACGGCTCAGCCAGCTGGGGTAGTTCAGCCGGGTGTTGTGACTTAGACCGGTGATGGAGAAGCTATGTTTGCTGATGCTTTGTGGAGGTTGGACAGGTTCACCAAGCTTTTCACTACTACTTATAGCGGTACATCTTCAGAGGATCCCCGGGACTATTTGGATTGCTGTCACGGGGTTCTACGGAACATGGGGATAATAGAGACCAATGGGGTCGACTCTGCTACTTTTTGTCTGTTAGGTTCCGCCAAGACTTGGTGGAGAGATTATTGTTTGGCTAGACCAGCTGGATCACCGGATTTGACTTGGGGTCAGTTCTCCTATCACTAAGAGAGAGTATTAGCGGAGGTATTTTGAGCATCTCCAACAGGGTTCTATGGCCGTCACTCAGTATGAGACCAAATTTGTTACCTTGGTCTATCATGCTTTTATGATACTTCCCATCGATAGAGAGAGGGTAGGGAGATTTATTGAGGGACTAGCTCAGCCGATCAGATTGCATATGGCTAAGGAGACAAGTAGTGAGATTTCTTTCCAGGATGCAGCCAATGTGGCCAGACGAGTTGAGATGATTCTATTACAGGGGAGTGGTCAACGGTCTGACAAGATACCCCGTCATTTTGGCAAGTTCAGTGGAGCCTTATCTGGATCCAGGGACTCTTTTGGTAGGGGCCAACCTCCCACGCCGTTTCATTCAGCACTTCAGGTTTCCCGCGGTGCTTCAGGTGGCCGTGGTTCTCATATGCAGTATTGTGATCAGTTGCCCTGCAGTTCACCACCAGCTCCCATCAGTGCACCGCCGCTTCAGAGTTTTCAGGGTGGTTACTCAGGTCGTCAGGGTCAGCAGTCCCAGAAGCCGAGGGCTTGTTATACTTGTGGCGACTCGAGGCATATTGCTAGATTTTGCCCTCGAGCCTCGAGCAGTTCTCAGCATCGAGGTTCTCGTGCCATGGTTCCAGCACCGGGTATTCCACCTCCCGCTCAGCCAGCTAGAGGTGGGGGTCGAGGTGTTAGAGGCGGAGGTCAGGCTGTTAGAGGTGGAGGCCAGGTCGCTAGAGGTAGAGGTCATCCAGTAGGAGGTCGTCCCAGGGATGTGGTTCGGATTGGTGGGGCCCATCCCCGATGCTATGATATTCCAGCCAAACTTGAGGCTGAGGCCTCCGATGTAGTTATCAGAAGTATGGTTTCAGTTTGCAGCAGTGATGCTTCAGTTCTATTTGATCCAGGGTCCACATATTCCTATATGTCATCTTACTTTGCCCCGTATTTGGTTATGCCTCGTGATTCTTTGAGTTCTCCTGTATATGTGTCTACACTGGTGGGTGATTCTATTGTGGTAGATCGTGTCTACTGTTAGGGTGTAGTGGTTATTGGTGGTCTTCAGACTAGTGTAGATCTCCTACTCCTCGATATTGTAGATTTTGATGTCATTTTGGGGATGGATTGGTTGTCGCCTTATCATGTCATATTGGATTGTCATGCCAAGACCGTGACATTAGCATTGCTAGGGTTACCTCAAATGGAGTGGAGAGGGACTCATAATCATTCTTCCAGCAGGATTATCTCTTATATGAAGGCTCAGTGTATGGTCGAGAAAGGGTGTTTGGCCTATTTAGCTTATGTTCGTAATTCTAGTGCTGAGGTTCCTTCTATGGATTCTGTGCCCGTTGTCCGTGAGTTTCCAGAGGTGTTTCCTGCAGACCTGCCAGGTATGCCACCCGATAGGGATATTGACTTTTGCATTGATTTGGCTCCGGGCACTCAACCCATTTCTATCCCACTATATCGCATGGCCCCGCCAGAGTTGAAAGAATTGAAAGAACAGTTGCAAGATTTGCTTGATAAAGGCTTTATTAGGTCTAGTGTCTCGCCTTGGGGTGCGCCGGTGTTGTTTGTTAAGAAGAAGGATGGATCGATGAGGATGTGCATAGATTATCGGCAACTGAACAAGGTTAACATCAAGAACAAGTATCCATTGCCGAGGATTGATGATTTGTTTGATCAGCTTCAGGGTGTCAAGGTATTTTCGAAGATTGATTTGAGATCTTGCTACCATTAGTTGAGGATTAGGGCATCCGATGTCCCTAAGACAACTTTTCGTACTCGGTACGGGCATTATGAGTTCTTAGTGATGTCATTTGGGTTGACAAATGCCCCGCCAACTTTCATGGATTTGATGAACTGAGTGTTCAGGCCCTATTTGGATTCCTTCATGATTGTCTTCATTGATGATATTATGATTTATTCCCGCAGCCGGCAGGAGCATGAGCAGCACCTTCAAGTCGTTCTCCAGACTCTGAGGGACAGTCAGTTATATGCAAAGTTTTTGAAATGTGAGTTTTGGTTGAGTTCAGTTGCATTCTTGGGTCATATTGTATCAGCAAAGGGTATTCAGGTGGATCCTAAGAAGATTTTGGCGGTCAAGGATTGGCCTAGGCCCACATCAGCTACAGAGATCCGGAGTTTCTTGGGTTTGGCGGGCTATTACCATCGGTTTGTGGAGGGTTTTTTGTCTATTGCAGCCCCGATGACCAGGTTGACTCAGAAGGGTGCCCAGTTCAGGTGATCAGATGAGTGCGAGGCGAGCTTTCAGAAGCTCAAGATATCTTTGACTACGACGCTGGTGTTGGTTTTGCCCACATGTTCAGGGCCATATACAGTGTATTGTGACGCATCTCGTGTTGGAGTTGGTGCGATGTTGATGCAGGATGGCAAGGTTATTGCATATGCTTCGCGACATTTGAAGATCCATGAGAAGAATTATCTAGTTCATGATTTGGAGCTAGTAGCCATTGTTCACGCGCTGAAGATTTGGAGGCATTATCTTTATGGCATGTCGTGTGAGGTGTTCACGGATCACAAGAGTTTGCAATACTTGTTCAAGAAGAAGGAGCTAAATTTGAGGCAGAGGAGATGGTTGGAGCTGTTGATAGACTATGATATCACCATTTTGTATCATCCGAGGAAAGCCAATGTGGTAGCCGATGCTTTAAGCAGGAAGTCAGCCAGTATGGGTAGCCTTGCGTACATTCCAATTGGGGAGAGGCCGCCTGCTTTGGATGTTCAGGATTTAGCCAATCAGTTCTTGAGGTTGGATGTGTCTAAGACCGGCCGTGTTCTAGCTTATACAATTGCTCGTTCTTCATTATTTGATCGTATCCGATATCGGCAATATGATGATCCTAATCTACTTGTCCTTAGGGACACGGTGCGACACAGTGGTGCCAATCATGTTACAGTTAGGGATGATGAGTTTCGCGGATGCAGGGTCGTATTTGTGTGCCCAATGTGGATGGACTTCATGAGTTGATTTTAGAGGAGGCCCATAGTTCCCGGTACTCCATTCATCAGGGCGCCGCTAAGATGTATCTGGATTTGCGGCAACATTATTGGTGGAGGAGGATGAAGAAGGATATTATAGTGTATGTAGCTCGGTGTTTTAATTGTCAGCAGGTAAAGTACGAGCATCAAAGACCCGACGGGTTGTTTCAGAAGATTGCGATTCCTGAGTGGAAGTGGGAACGTATTACCATGGACTTTGTTTTTGGACTCCCACGAACTCAGAGGAAGTTCGATTCAATATGGTTTATTGTGGATAGGCTGACCAAGTCAACACATTTCATTCATGTGGCAGTTTCTTATTCTTCGGAGCGATTGGCTGTGATTTATATTCGGGAGATCGTTCGTCTTCATGATGTGCCCGTGTTTATTATTTCTGACTGGGGTACACAGTTTACCTCACATTTTTGGAGGGCAGTTCAGCGTGATTTGGAATGCGGGCCGAGTTGAGCAGATCCTTTCATCCTCAGACGCACGGACAGTCCGAGCGTACTATTCTGATTTTGGAGGATATGCTCCGCGCCTGTGTCATTGACTTTGGAGGTTCTTGGGATCAGTTCTTACCATTAGCTGAGTTTGCCTACAATAATAGCTATCAGTCTAGCATTCAGATGGCTCTCTATGAGACATTATATGGTAGGTGGTATCGGTCGCTGGTTGGATGGTTTGAGCGGGGAGAGGCTCGGTCGTTGGGTACAGACTTAGTGCAGGATGCCTTGGATAAGGTTAAGGTTATTTAGGATAGAATTCATACAACTCATTCCACGAAGAAGAGTTATTCCGACCGCAGAGTGCGTGATGTGGCATTCATGGTTGGAGAGCGGTGTTGCTTCGGGTGTCGCCCATGAAGGGCGTGATCAGATTTGGGAAGAAGGGAAAGTTAAGCCCTAGGTTCATCGGTCCTTTTGAGGTCCTTAATAGAGTGGGGTAGGTGGCTTACAGACTTGTGTTGCCACCAAGTTTATCAGTTGTGCATCTATTGTTTCATGTGTCTATGCTTCGAAAGTATCACGGTGATCCATCCCATGTGTTAGATTTAAGCAGTGTCCAGTTGGACAAGGACTTGACCTATAAGGAGGAGCCGGTAGCTATTCTAGACCGACAGGTTCGTCAGTTGAGATCGAAGAGTTATCCTTCGGTTCGTGTTCAATGGAGAGGTCAGTTTGCTAAGTCATCTACATGGGAGCCCGAGTCCAATATGCGAAGCCGATATCCCCAATTTTCCCCGATTCAGGTACCTTTCTATGTCCGTTCGAAGACGAACATTTATTTTAGAGGTGGAGAATGTGATGACCCAAAAAGTCATCTCTTGTTTTAGATGTCAAAACTGTGTTCCAAGGCCTTGAAAACCTCCTCTTGTCTTACCTCGTTTTGCGTGCATAGTCCGAGCGTATATCTGGAAAGCTTTTATATGAAAAATTGAGAAAAAGGCTAATTTTTCCTATAAAATTGAATTTTAGTTGACTTTAGTCAACATTTTGGATAAATGGACATCGACCCATGATTTTACGGTCCCGGAGGTTCCGTAGGAAAATATGGGACTTGAGTGTATGCCCAGAATTGAATTCTGAGGTCCCTAGCCCGAGAAATGAATTTTTGAAAGAAATTGTTTAACTGAAACTATAAGAGTTTTGGAAATTTGATTGTGTTTGAATTTGATAGTATCGGGCCCGTATTTTGGTTCTAGAGCCCGTTACAAGTTTAATATGGTATTTGAGTGGTGCATGTAAAATTTGGTAAGAAACGGAGGTCATATGACGTGATTCGGACCCGTAGTTGTAGAATTTGAAACTTAGAAAGTTCTTGAGATTTTTCGTTTGATTTTGATTCTAATTTCGTTGTTTAAGATGTTATTTTGGCGATTTGATCACACGAGTAGGTCCGTAGGATGTTTTAGGTTTGTGTGCATGTTTGGTTTGGAGCCCCGAGGGCTCGGGTGAGTTTCAGATAGGCATCGGGGAATTAAGAAAATCTGGTATAATTGCTGTTTTGGTGCCTGGTATTTTTGTACTATTCGAACGCGTGGTCACCCACGCGAACGTGATAGGTAAACGGGGCTGGGGCTAGGTTTGTGCTATGCGAACGCGGCCAACTATACGCGAACGCATAGCCTTAGGATGGGAACTGGGGATGGGGATCGATACTCTATGCGAACGCGGCAAACGACTCGTGAATGCGAAGGGTAGGGGGTATACCTTCGCGAACGCGTAGTGTGTCTCGCGAATGCGAAGGCCAATAGGGCCACTACTACGCGAACACGACAGACCTCTCGCGAACACGAAGAAGTTTTGTCCAGTGTTTTAAAACAGTAGCAAAAACGGGAAAAAGCCATAATTTCATATCTCTTTCCATAGAATCCGACCTTGGGTGATTTTTGAAGAGGGATTTCATCACCAAATCATAGGTTTGTGTTCTTAAACTCATTTTCTTCATTTTCCATCAACACCCATTAGAATTCTAGGCCTAAATCTTGTTCTTTAATGGTAGAAATTAGGGATTTTAGAAGAATTGGGGTTTTATAAATTTGGAAATTTAGACCTCGATTTGGGATCGGATTTCGAAACTAATTACATATTCTGGCTCGTGGGTGAATGGATGATCGGGTTTTGGTCCGAACCTCGTGTTTTGACCAAGCGGGGTCGGGGTCGATTTTTGACTTTTTGGAAAGAATGATAGAAAACCTATAATTAAGCATTGAGGTTGAATTATTTAGCATTTATTGATGTTGTTAAGTTAATTATGTCTAGATACAAGTGAATTAGAGGCAAAATCTAAAGGGAAAGCAGTATTTGAGGCTTGAGTTTGGCCGTGGAATCCGAGGTAAGTGTTTGGCTTAACCTTAGCTTGAGGGAATATGTGTTGTATCCTAATTGCTACTTGTTATGTTCAACGTATAAGTGTGGTGACGAGTATCTATACGTTGGTGTCAAGTATGCCCGTGAGTCCTATATTATGATTTATGTTATTTTTCATAAAGTACTACCTAGGTTTAAATTAATAATTGTCCATGTTAATGGTATTTCCTTGGTGTTGCCTACTGCTGAGTATTGATTCAAGTTGAGATTTATTCCGTGAAGTTAATTAATTAAGCGAGATTGGTTATAACTATTTCCCTTGCCGGGATGACATTGTTTCTAATGTTGATTCCCTTGCCGGGACGTTATGATTTCTATTATTGTTTATACTGTTGATTTCCGTTTCGAGTTGCTATCATCTCATTTGTTTGGGTGAGAAAGAGTGTAAAGCACGAGGGGTGATGCCGTGCGTGATATTGTGAGTGAGTGTTAATGCACGAAAGGTGATGCAGTGCCGATATCATGAGAGTTAATGCACGAAGGGTGATGTCGTGCCTTATTATGAAATTAAAAGCATGAAGGCTGATGTCGTGCCATGATTATGAGAGAGTAAAAGCATGAAGGGCGATGCCGTGCCATTTCTGTTGATTTTTATGGTGAGAACGAGAGTAAAAGCACGAAGGGTTATGCCGTGCAAATTATTTATGTGTTATTATTTTTGTTGCTTTAAGTTGATATTTACTTTGTCGCTTTACTTCATTACTGTCATAACTTGATATTTCCTCCCCTCAGCATGTTCCCCTTTTTTCGTATTAATCTGTTTAGTTCATGTTATTATTATTGTTCTCGTATGTGGTTAAATTGCACAGGTTTATATGGTTGTTGTGTCCTAGCCTCGTCACTACTTCGCCGAGGTTATGCTCGACACTTACTCAGTACAAGGGGTCGGTTGTACTGATATTACACTCTGCACTTTTGTGCAGATCGCGGTACCGGACCCTTCGGACCTTAGATCGAGGTTGTGGCCTACAGTCTAGTGGAGACCCGAGGTTGCTCTGCTGGCCCAAGAAAGGAAATAGTTATGAAGATTGACAATGGAACTCCGAGATAAACCAGGTCCATCACAGATGACATAGACAAGCAGAGTTAAAGGCACATGAGATGCACATGCATGAGATAAATATATTCTGGTAAAATTGAGATATCTTCTGATCGAAAATATTGCAAAGATTGCAAAAACGAAATTGGAGAAGGAATCCTTATTCAATAAGAACAGAATCTAAGATAAGGAAGGATTTAGGAGTTGAGTTTGACTAGAAATCTTCCACCAAGGAAGAGTTGCATTAGGATTCTAGTCAATTCCTTATCTACTAGCTCCTACAAATTGCAGATTGTTCTTATTGTATATAGACGCACAAAAATAGAAATCTATCAAGAATTGAGAGCAAAATTCGTGAAGAAATTTTGCAACCAGTTCGAGCCAAATTGGAGAGTGCGAATCTGGAGCTACTTTAAACAGCTAGAAGAACCAGTTCCATCTGTTGTCTTTTAGTCTAGTTTATTGTAGTAGATGGTCTAAAATTGTACCCTTTTCAGCTTTCTTAAAAGCAAATTGTACTAGGTACTTGAGTTGTATCATTCAAGTTAGATTTAACTTGACGTAGTCATAACAGCCCGTGGCGTGTTGTTATAAGGGTTAGAGTTAATACTTAGGTTTACAAAAGAGTTTATTTTGTAAATGCTGTTGGCTCAGAGTTGTAGTGAAGTGTTTGGAGAAAATCCTACTGAGTAGTAGGTCGTGATTTTTCACCTTTTGAGCCAGGTGTTTTCCACGTAAAAATTGTTGTGTTATTTAAATTCTGTACTTACTTTTCCGCAAACTGTAGAAGTTGGAGCACCAAGAAGAACCAGGTTCTTCTATAGAGACTGCACTCTAAAATTGGACACCACATAAATCACCCTCCCTCTTGTGTGGTATTGACGTATAAAACATCAATTGGTATCAGAGCAGGTTATCCTTGAACAGGCTAACACCTTAGGAAAGGTCAAGATGAGTGCACCACCTGGGAATTGGGAAGGATAATCAACTGTTAGGCCTCCACTCTTCAATGGCCAGTACTACTCCTAGTGGAAGAATAAGATGAAGGATCACTTAATTGGAGAAGACTATGAACTATGGGACATAGTCACTGACGGTCCTTTAGCCACCATGAAGAAGACTGCTGAAGGAGTAGATGTGCCAAAGACTAGAGATGACTGCACTGCTGAGGATTTGAGAAAGTGGGAGAAAAATGCTAANTACCACTGCCAAAGAAATTTGGGACACTTTGCAAGTGGCTCATGAAGGAACACCTCAAGTGAAGAGGTCAAGAGGAACTCTACTATATTCTCAATATGAGAATTTCACCATGAAGGAAGGAGAGACCATCCAAGAGATGTATACAAGGTTCACTACACTGACCAATGAACTCAAGTCTCTTGGAAGGGTCATTCTTGAAGAAGACAAGGTTGAAAAAATTCTGACAAGGGTCTTTCCAGCCTATTGGGAAAGCAAAATTACAACCATTCAGGAATCTAAGAACATTGCAACTCTTAAGCTGGAAGAGCTGATTGGAAATCGCACTGCCTATGAACTTAAAAGACAGGCTATGAAGATGGATGGTCCCAAGAAGGAAAAGAGTTTGGCATTCAGAATCACTGAAGAAGCTGATCTGGAGGAGGATGAAATGACCATGATCACGAAGGACTTCAAGAAGTACCTAATGATAGCAAAGGTTCCTTCAAGAAGTTGAAGCTACGACAAACCAAGGGTTCCTGAAAAACAAACCAATGAGGGGTGTTACCAGTGTGGCAAGACTGATCACCACATCAAAAACTGCCCTAAATGGGAAATTGAATGGAAGAAGGAAAGAGCTAAACGAAGGAACAGGAAGAAGGAACAGGTTCAACCCAAGAAAAACTGAACATCAACAAAGGCAATGGTTGCTGCTTGGGGTGAAAGTTCAGATGAAGAGTCAGATGATGAAGATGGAGATGAACAAGCACTCATGGAAATTGGAGAATCCGAGGAGGAATTTGAGGTAGGTATAATTCATCTCAAAGACAAGATTATATTTTTGTCTAAAGAAAGGTTACCTGAGTTACTCCTAGATTTTATTGATGAATCTGAGGATCTAAACAATGAAAAGAAACAACTGTCTAATGAGTGTGTGATTTTGAAAGCTAAGTGCAAAAATCTGGAACTTAGGGCTAGAGAAAGTGATAGTAAAAATGCTGAGTTAAAGAATCAGGTTAATGAAATTGACACCACTGTCCTAGAGCTAAGATCTGAAAATCTAAAATTGAAGTTAGGAACAGGTAAAAACAAAGTTGATCACACACAACTCATATTAGAAGAAAACCTAGGAAAAATGAAAGACGAGTTGTACAAAATAGATGAGCAGATAAGAGTCCTTAAGGAGGATCTAAGAAAGGTCAAGCATGAACTAGATAGAACTAGCAATGGAACAGGTCCTCTGATGCTTTGACATGGCTACACGAACATCATAGTAGAAATAGAAGAGGACTTGGCTTTGGGAATCCGCTACCTAAGTGGGATCCTAAAAGCAAGTACCTCACTCTTCCTGAGAACAAGATTTGTACTCACTGTGGTAAGACTAGTCACTTTAAAAGTGAATGTAATGCAAAATAAAAGGCCAGCCAAAAGAACAAAAGTTTTGTTCGAGGGAAGAATTGGATACCAAGTTGGGCTAAAAAAAAATTTAATTCATCCTTTTGCTTATAGAAAGGGACCCAAACTAGTCTAGGTTCCAAAGACTAACCCTTGATTTTATTTTGTAGATTCAAGTGAAAGGTAGTAGCCAAATATGGTACATGGATAGTGGCTGCTCAAAACACATGACTGGCAACAAGGACTAGTTCCTTTCACTTGAGGACCTCAAAGGAGGAAATGTCTCCTTTGGAAATGGAAAGAAAGGTGAAATCACTGGGGTTGGTAATGACCAAGATGATGAAGAAATTGGGCTGTTCAGAAACTCAGTCCAAATTGAAACAACATTGGAGGAAGGAACAGGTGATGGAACAGGTTCATCCATCCCGGGCAACATGACAGGGGGAATAGAACAAAATAATTTCCAAACTTCGTTAGAAACTGTACCTGAACCTGTTCCACAACAACAAAGCAATGAAGGAACATCAAGGAGTAATTAGTTGGTTGTGAAACCATGCAGATATCTTTACAAAAGCACTGAGTAGAGAGCATTTTGAAAGGAATACGTTACTATTAGGGATGATTAAGATCAATTAATTGAACCAGTTCAGAATGTAAATACATTAAAAAAAATGAAAACAAAGAAAATTTGGCTAGAAAAATCTGAAATGGGTGTAAATAATCAGATTAACAATTGCTCAGTCTCATACTGTAAAAAGTATACTCTTATGCCATGTTTTGATATGACTCACTGATCACAAATGAAATTTTTTCTATCTTTGGAAATTGAGGCTTGATCAAGAGGATTCTGAAATGATGAACCTAGTTCATCGTGCTGGTTCATCTGAAAGGTGAGGTATGTGTTCTACACTCTGCACACTTTGAAATACTAATAATTAAATCATGAGCGGAACTCTGGCCAAACTCAAAATCTTTTCAAAGCCTATCCATTTAACTTTGAACCAGTTCTGTTTCGACAAGAATCCTCACCAAATTAAAATACCTAGATTCTAGGGAAGCCTTAACCGTCAATTCAAAACTAAAAGTTCATTCAAGCCATCCCCTCCCTTACAAAATCATTCCCAAATTTTTGATGACTCAGGTAACATCTATCCCAAGTCCTTCTTCTGAGGTCATCTCTGATGTTGCTGAAAAACTTAGAAAATAGGTTCATACTGGTTGGGTCTGTAATAGATGTGGAGTTGCCGGAAACAATAAGAATAGGTGGTAAAAATTCTTAAAAAAAATGAGAGTGAGGGAGTACAGAGTAATGAGAAAGGGAAAAGGGAAAGAAGTGGCTGATTCTTCACCCAACTATGGATTTGTTAGAATGGCTATTTGTGGAGCTGAGCCAGAAAAGGAGGAAGAAAGTAGCAAGAACGCAGGGGGAAGTGAATCAGAAACCGCTGAAGGGTTAGTAAATTTAGGAAAGCACACAGATGAACCTAGTTCATCTACCGAGGAAACCCTAGAGGATCTGCTGAAAATGTTAGGCGATAATTACAATCCAAAGAAGAAAAGAACTCCTAAAGCTCAAACGTTTGGAACAACAAGAGAAAGTAAGAAAAGAAAAACTGCTCCTTCTAAGACTTCTAATATTTCTCTTCCAAGAGGAAGAACTACAAGGAGCAAGGTCAAGGAAAGTGAGGACGAGTTGAAGAGAGCTTTAGAGGAGAGTAAGAAGAAAATGGTGGAAAAGGGGAAAGAAAGGTTGTTGAGCCTATTGAGGCTGTTGAAGTGGATGAGATGGACCTGGTCCATCAAAGTGAAAAAGTGGCAGAGGTAGAGGTTCAGACCTCTAAGCTCAAGAAATCCAAGACTTCCTCAAAGAAGTCTTCATCTGTTTCTAAGTCTGCTGAACCATCCATCTTGGCTAAATGAACCAGGTTTGCAGTTTTTCCAAGCCTTAGTTTCATAGCCTTCCTAGAACTTTCAGTGACCCAGATTCAATTTTTTTTGTTTGTTGCTCATGTTTTAACTGTTTTTGTTTCATTTTGTGAATTGTGGCAGAATCGTATTCTCTCTATCAATGAAATCTGATGCTTTTTGATCTGATTCATTATCTCTATTTTTTGATAGTTTGAATTCTTAGTTGATTATTGATGATTAATCCATGATTGCATATGCAGTTGCCCAAATGGCCATGAGTAAGTATTAAAAATCTGAGATTCACACAATTTTTTTCCAACTTTTCGATGATGCCAAAAGGGGGAAGATAAGTTGTGCTCTGAACATGTGATATTTATAACCTAATAAACCTGGTTCTTTGTGATAAATGCTTAATACTCTTATATGTGTCACTGTTGGACTAAGCTGAAACAGGACTGAAGCACAAAGTTTGTCATCATCAAAAAGGGGAAATTTGGTTGCCCAAGAAAGGAATAGTTTTGAAGATTGACAAAGGAACTTTGAGATGAACCAGGTCCATCACAGATAACATAGAACAGCAGAGTTAAAGGCACATGAGATGTACATGCATGAGATAAATGTATTTTGGTAAAATTGAGATATCTTTTGATCGAAAATATTGCAAAGATTGCAAAAACGAAATTGGAGAAGGACTCCTTATTCAATAAGAACAGAATCTAAGATAAGGAAGGATTTAGGAGTTGAGTTTGACTAGAACTCTTCCACCAAGGAAGAGTTACATTAGGATTCTAGTCAATTCCTTATCTACTAACTCCTATAAATTGTAGATTGTTCTTATTGTATATAGACGCACAAAAATAGAAATTTATCAAGAATTGAGAGCAAAATTCGTGAAGAAATTTTGCAACCAGTTCGAGCCAAAATTGGAGAGTGCGAATCTGGAGCTACTTGAACTAGCTAGAAGAACCAGTTCCATCTGTTGTCTTTTAGTCTAGTTTATTGTAGTAGATGGTCTAAAATTGTACCTTTTTCAGCTTTCTTAGAAGAAAATTGTACTAGGTACTTGAGCTGTATCATTCAAGTTAGATTTAACTTGATGTAGTCACAACATCCTGTGGCGTGTTGTTATAAGGGTTAGAGTTAATCCTTAGGTTTACAAAAGAGTTTATTTTGTAAATGTTTTTGGATCAGAGTTGTAGTGAAGTGTTTGGAGAAAATCCTACTGAGTAGTAGGTCGTGGTTTTTCACCTTTTGAGCCAGGTGTTTTCCACGTAAAAATTGTTGTGTTCTTTAAATTCTGCAATTACTTTTCCGCAAACTGTAGAAGTTGGAACACCAAGAAGAACCAGGTTCTTCTATAGAGACTGCACTCGAAAATTGGACACCACACAAATCACCCTCCCTCTTGTGTGGTATTGACGTATAAAACATCAAGCCCTGCAGGCGTCCGTAAGCCTTGGCGTCACCTTCTATCATGTTTCTTTTCTGTTCTTATTTACTCCTGAGACATATGTATATTTATTTTGTTCAGACACTATTTGTAGTATTTGTAGACAGTCCGTGAAATTGTGACACCAGTTCTGGGAGTACTTTTGTTTTGGATTTCGTATTAGTATTTAATCAAACCGTTATATTCTATTCTACCGCATTTTAATTTCCATTAGTTTTATTATAATATCCGGTAAACTATTAAAAATAAAGGAATAAGCTAAATTAACCAGTAATGTTGGCTTGCCTAGCGGGTCAAATCTTAGGCGCCATCACGATCCCGGCAGTGGGAAATTCGGGTCGTGATAGAAAGTTATTAAGCTTGTAGATACAGAAATTTTAACAGATCAAGATAAGTCCTAAATACAGGACAACTCTTGAAATATTAGAAGTCTATTAGGGTTTCTCGGTGGATTCTCCACAAACCCTAATTCATGCCTATAAATAAGGCTACATATGTCCTTCAAAGACGATCTCAACTATTCCATAAACTCTCGGAATATGCACAAAGAGATCAAATAAGAGATCTTTGAAATTCCATGAAACTTTTGGAATATTCATTAAGAGACTAAGTACATGTCAAATATGTCTTGCTCAAAGTCCTATGTTCGAGAAATACGCTGCTAAGGCCCTCGAATCATGGAGATAATCAGGAGAGAAAAATCAAAGGATAAACAGAGTTGTAACCCGCAATGTTTATCAATAAAATTGTTTTTCTTTATAGTTGTTTGTGATTGCAATTTTATTTCTCTGCACAAATTTATTGTCTACAAATTCTGGCACGCCCAGTGAGACATCTCTACCTATCATCTCAACTTTTCAATCACTAAAGTTCAAGAACAACGAAATGGCTTCCAAGAAAATCAACTCCAGTTCATCTTCCGCCAAGGCTTCTAATTCCAGGTTTTATGCTGATGTGGAAAACATACTCAAAGTTACCTTTGGAATCTTTGGACCAGTTACGAGGATCAAACCAAGCTCGTTAGGACAACAAGCACCCCAAGTGTCGTCCGCATCTACCCCTGTTTTCGGATCTTCATCCTCAAAAGGAGCAAGATCTTCCACAAATGCACCAGAAGTAGGAAGCGATGTTGCTGGAAAGATCAAGAAGACTCTTGATCTGCTTGACCTCTCCGGATCCAAGTACTCTTCTGTGAAGGAAGATGATGACGCTTCAAGTGATGGATTCTCCCCACTTACACCACAGAGCGTGAACCAATCAAGGATCAATCTGTGTGAAAATCCATGCTACTATCCATCGTCCACGACGATCATGCAAGCCATGGTGACAAACACTTCATCTGTGGAGGAGCAGTTGACAAACTTGACAGAAGCAATTGCTGGCTTGACCAAGTACATGCAAAATCAAGATGCTAGAATTGACAAGGTAACATATAGGGTGGGAATCTTGATGGAAGAAGAATCCACCCATGCACCTGGAAAACTCCCAGAAGTTGATCCTCCCCCAAGACAAGTTGCATCCACTAAGGAAATTCCAGTCTCTTCGGAAGGGATGATTCCAATCAATCAACTAAAGGAGTTCACTGAAGGGACTATAAAAAATAAATATGAAGTCGCTTCCAAGTCCTCCTTTACATACGCTAAGACGTACACTGAAAGGATCGATATGTTGAAGATGCCTGCTGGCTATCAACCTCCAAAATTTCAACAGTTTGATGGCAAAGAAAATCCAAAGCAACATGTGGCGCACTTCGTTGAGACATGCAACAATGCTGGAACTTATGGAGATTACCTCGTCAAGAATTTTGTTTGCTCATTAAAAGGAAATGCTTTTGATTGGTACATGGACCTTGAGTCTAGATCTGCTGATAGATGGGATCAACTAGAGCAAGAATTTCTCAATCGCTTTTATAGCACGAGACGTACTGTGAGTATGATAAAACTCACAAATACCCGTCAATGGAAGAGTGAACCGGTTATCGACTTTATCAATCGTTGGAGGAATGCAAGCCTCAACTGTAAAGACATGCTTAGTGAAGCCTCTGGCATAGAGATGTGCATCCAAGGTATGCATTGGGTATTGCGCTACATCTTGCAAGGTATCAAGCCTAGCACATTTGAAGAACTTGAAACTCGTGCCCATGACATGGAATTGAGCATGGCCTCCGCTGGAAATGAAAGGCTGCCCGTCTATGAACCTCGCAAACGGAACGACAAGTAAAAAGTTAGAAAATAGAGCAAGCTTGTACCAAGATCTGAAAATAAAGAAGCTATGAATGTCAACACATCACCTGTGAAGTTCATGACGAAGGTGAGTAAGAAGCAGCGTATGAAATCCACTTCATTTCAAGATAATCCAAGTGAAAAGTTGACTTACAAAGAAATGCAAGAGAAAGAGTACCCATTTCTGGATTCTGATGTGCCAGCTATTTTTTGAGAACTCCTCGAGTTTTCCGAAGATGAAGTGACCAAATGAAGCTGGGAAAGTTGATGACCCAAATTACTGAAAATATCATCGGATTGTGAGCCACCCTTTGGAGAAGTAATTTGTCTTCAAGGACAAAGTTATGGACTTGGCTCGTGAAAAGAAGATCTTGCTTGAAAATGAGAAAGCAAGCGCAAACCAAGTCTCTATCACATTTGGCTCATTCAGTCCAGATGAATTATGAAGTTTTAAAGAAAGTAAAGATGAAGAATTACTGGAGAACTACAAAGTTGAAGATAGTCAACCTGAGGATGATCAAGGTTGGACGTTGGTGACTCGCCGTAGGTGCCACAAAAGGAGCCCACAAAAAGGATCAATGGAACAACCAACAAAGAACATTATGGCGAAAATACCTAGGAGATGGAATACACTTAAGCATGTAAAGAGAGCGAAAGTGGAGGCGCACCACCCTCAAAAGCCACGGCATCCAGTGACCTTGGAGGAGTTTGTACCAAGTTGGTTCCGCACGAAGATTTCCCATGGGGGCATTGATGCCTCTTGTTGCCATACTAACGAAGGGAAAGAAAAGAGTGATGATCTACCATTGACACCATCTTCGGAAAAGCTCTACTCCTTAAGAAATTAATGTTTCTGAGGAAAAAGTCACGTTCACAAATGACGATCTTATGCTAGGTGACACTCCTCATAACTGCCCATTGTACTTGGTTGGCTATATGCGTGATGAAAGGGTGAACCGAATTTTCATTTACGAAGGATCCTCAGTGAATATTTTTCCAATTCACACTATGAAATAACTTGGTATTCCCATGAACGAACTCTCAGAAAGTTGTGTGATGATCCAAGGATTCAACCAAGGGGGAAAAGATCCATAGGCCCGATCAGGCTGAGAATCACCATTGAAGATATGTAATCAAGTGCATGGCTGCATGTGATCGATGCGAAGACTTCATACAATGTCTTGCTTGGAAGGCCTTGGATACATGAGAATAAATTAGTTCCGTCTACCTACCATCAATGTTTAAAATACTACGAGGGTGAAGTCGAGAAGACGATAATTTCCAATGATGCGCCATTCACCGAGGCAGAATCACACTTCGCTGATGCAAAATTCTACTTGAAGAACCACATTGTGAAGGAGCTAAAAGTTGATGATGGCATGAACAACAAGAATGATGATCCCATAGCTAAAAGAGTTGAGGTAACTATTAGTAAAATACTGAGGAGGTACAACCCAACGTGAATAAATCTCATAGGGGGGATATTGCATCTTATGGCAAGAAAGTAAGTCCTAAGCTCCAATATGTCCCTAAAAGGAAGAAAGACGAGGGCGAATCATCTAATCTCCAAACCAACACACTAAAGGAGTTAACTCTTCCGGTAAAAGGAATTGAGGCATTAAAGTTGTCCTCAAAGCCGCTTGCAGGGTTTGTAACTCAAAATCATTTTCAGAATATGGCACTCCCTACAAAGCGAACAGATGAAGGTTTTGATCCTAACGCTTACAAGCTATTTGCAAAAGTTGGATACAATCCCGATGATCCGTTAAAGTTAAGGAAACTCCCATCAGAAGCTGTAATGAGGCAACCACGTGAAGGTTTGGGATACAAGCAACCGTCACTAGTGCGCATGTCCATCAAAAGAGCGAGTAGCAATCACATCACTATAGAAGACCAATCCGCCGTTTCTAACAGGCCTTCTGTTTTTGACAGACTTGAAAAATCAACTGTGAGAACTTCCGTATTTGAGAGATTGGGTTCATTAAAGAAGGGTAATAAGTTCTAGAGAAATTATCAAAATACAAGAACACCCGCTTCGCCTAAAATTCAGAAGATCTCTAAAGATTTCCAAAGTTTGGTTCCTTCTAGAATGAAGCGACAAACAAAAGTCATGGTTTTGTGTGATGAAGTACTGAAGGTGAAGCCATACACTATGGTCTACACTAAAGAATGTGATGAAGATGAAGGACGTGTGGGTTCTTCGTATCATGTCACTGTACAAGGCGAGAACGATGTTCCATCTTCAATGGAGGATAATGCAGAATTGGAGGATGCTTCACCATGTTATCACATATCCTTCAATGATGGGGACCCTAGAGAAGACAAAGATGCAAAAGATGCTCCGCCGGAAAGGTGAAGGCAACAGTTGATGCCTTAAAAGAAGTTAACCTTGGCACTGACGAGGAACCAAGACCCACCTACCTAAGTGCTTTATTAGAAGTTGATGAGGAAAGCACTTATATTGAGTTACTCAAGGTATATAGGGATGTCTTTGGTTGGAGCTACAAAGAGATGCATGACTTGGACCCTAAAGTGGCAGTCCATCACCTTGCGGTCAAGAATGGCGCTCGCCCTGTTAAACAAGCCCAAAGGCGCTTTAGGCCGGACTTGATTCCCCTGATTGAAATCAAAGTTAACAAACTCATTGAGGCTGGATTTATTCGGGAAGTTAAATACCCAACATGGGTTTCAAGTATTGTCACCGTAAAGAAGAAGAATGGCCAGATTCGAGTATGCGTTGACTTTAGGGATCTCAACAATACGTGTCACAAAGATGAATTCCCCCTTCCTATTCCAGAGTTGATGATCGATGCTACTACTGGGTACGAGGCAATGTCATTTATGGATGGTTCATCAGGCTATAACCAAATTCGCATGGCACCAAAACATTAAGAGCTTACTGCATTCTGTACCCCCAAAGGTATTTATTGCTACAAGGTAATGCCTTTTGGCTTGAAGAACGCTGGTGATACTTACCAAAGGGCTATGCAGAATTTTCTTGACCATCTTCTCCACAAGAATGTCGAATGCTAGGTTGACGAATTTGTGGTAAAATCAAGAAAGAAGGGTGACCACTTGAAAGACTTGAGAATGGTATTTGAGTTGCTTCGGAGGTACCAACTTAGGATGAACCCATTTAAATGTGCTTTTGGAGTTACTTCTGGAAAGTTCCTCGATTTCATTGTCTGTCATCGAGGGATCAAAATTGATCAAGCCAAAGTGGATGCTATTTTGAAAATGCATGAACCTCGGGATATTCATGAATTGGAAAGTCTTCAAGAAAATCTAGCGTACCTTAGAAGATTCATCTCAATCCTAGAAGGAAGGTGCCAACCATTTAGTCGCCTCATGAAGAAAGGCGTCCCTTTCAAGTGGGACCAAGCTTGTAGCAACGCCTTCGAAAGTATCAAAACCTACTTGATGAAGCCTCCAGTATTAGCAACTCCTATACCTAGAAAGCCATTGATACTATACATTGCGGTGCAAGAAAGGTCTGTTGGAGCACTGTTGGCCCAAGAAAATAGTGAGGGGAAAGAAAATTCTCTTTACTACTTGAGCAGGATGATGAAACCAAATGAGCTGAATTATTCGATAATTGAAAAGTTGTGTTTGGCGTTAGTCTTCTCAATTCAAAAGTTGAAGCACTACTTTCAAGCTCATGTTGTCCGTCTTGTTTCAAAAGAAAATCCCATCAAGTTCATGATGTCAAAACCTGTCTTTAGTGATCGGCTAGCAAGGTGGTACCTCTAGTTTCAATAATTTGAAATCGTATACATCCCTCAGAAGGCTGTAAAAGGACAAGCATTGTTAGACTTCTTGGCGGATCATCCGATACCCGACGACTGGGAGCTAACTGACAAACTACCTGATAAGGACACAATGGTCGTTGAAGTTCAACCTCCATGGAAGATGTACTTTGATGGTGCTGCACATCGTGGATGAGCTGGTGCTGGCTAGTATTTGTCACTTCTCAAGGTGAAGTTCTACCCTACTCTTTTACGTTGACGCAACTCTGCTCTAACAACGTTGTTGAGTATCAAACACTAATACTTGGGCTTGAAATAACTGTTTAAATGAAGCAATTGCAAGTGTTTGGTGACTCCCAGTAAGTGGTCCAACAGCTTTTAGGTAGTTATGAGGTCAAGAAGGTTGAACTACGCCCATATCATGATTACGCTAACTAATGGGTGGCTCGGTGATGTGACTATTCAGCATGTGCCAAGGAAAAAAACAAGAAGGCCGATGCTTTAGCTGCCTTAGCTTCATCATTAACCTTGCCTGATCAAGTGCAAGTTACTGTCTTCCAAAAATGGGTAGTACCGCCGCCAAATGAGGCTGAAGATGAATAAAATGAACTCAAGCATCTTGTCGTTGTTTCTGAAGTTGAGAAAGAAGAATGGCGACAACCCATTATCGACTACTTATGCTATGGGATACTTCCAGAAAATATGAGGAGAAAGACTGAAATCCGTCGTCGTGCACCTCGCTTCCTCTATTACAAATATACTCTGTACAGAAGGTCATTCGAGGGAGTACTCCTGCGATGCTTAGGGGAAGAAGAATCACTCCAATCTTTTCAAGAGGCACATTCTGGGGTATGTGGGTCACACCAGTCTGGACCAAAGCTCCACTTCCATATAAAAAGGATGAGATATTATTGGCCAACGATGGTAAAATATTGCTTGGACTACGCTCGAAGATGCAAGGCTTGTCATTTCCATGCGAATTTTATTCATCAACCTCCTGAAGTGTTGCACTCGACTGTCGCATCCTGGTTGTTTGACGCATGGGGATTGGATGTCTTTGAACCACTACCAAAATCCTCTGATGGGAACCTATACATCTTGGCTGCAACTGATTACTTCTCAAAATGGGTTGAAGCTGTTCCTCTTAAGGAGATAAAGAAGGAAAATATTGCAAGTTTCATCCGAGTAAACATAATCTATCGCTTTGGCATTCCTCGTTACATAATATCGGATAATGGAAAGCCATTTGATAATAGGTTGATGAACAAGATTTGTGATCTCTTTGGCTTCAAGCAACGTAACTCTTCGATGTACAATGCTACCGCCAATGGCCTAGCTGAGGCATTCAACAAAAATCTATGCAACCTACTGAAGAAAGTTGTCTCCAAATCCAAACGATATTGGAATGATCGTATGGAAGAAGATCTATGGGCATATAGGGTGACTCATCGCACGCCAACACAAGAGACTCCGTATTCACTCGTTTATGGAGTCGAAGCCGTCTTGCCACTTGAGCGTCAAATACCTTCATTACGACTGGCTATTCAAGAAGGGATCACTGATGAAGAAAATACTCTACTTCGATTAGCAGAGTTAGAGGCTCTTGATGAGAAGAGGTTGGAAGCTCAACAAAGTCTTGAATGCTATCAAGCTCGATTATCTCACGCCTTCAATAAAAGAGTTCGCCCGAGATCCTTTCAAGTCCTTTTCATAAGAAGACCCATTATTACTTCCCATAAATCTATAGGGAAGTTTACTTTGAAATGGGATGGGCCATATGTCGTGCAAGAAGCTTATTCAAGTGGATCTTACAAGCTGGTTGATGCAGATGGCATGAGAATCGGCCCTATCAATGGCAAGTTTTTGAAGAAGTATTATCCTTGAAGTTGCAACTCTCCTTGGCGCATGAGCCTAAACTGCATGTTCCTACACTCCTGGCCCACATGAGTCTAAACTGTGTACGACCCACCTACAAATAAAGAAAAAGTCTTCTAGGTTGAAAACCTCGAAAGAGGCGGCCTAGGAAAAAGTTAGGACACAAAAAGGGTCCGCTAGGCTAAAAACCTCGAAAGAGGCGGCCTAGGCAAAAGTTAGGACATAAAAAAAAATTCTACCCATTGTGAACTATGGTATGACTTGATCCTTTTTAAAGAGGTACGTAGGCAGCTTAGAATTTAATTCTGAGTTCAGTCGCATATGTTCAAAAGATACATAATCCCCCAATCACTGTCCGAATGAGGTACGATGGAATGTAATTCATTCAATCAATATACCATTTTTCTATTAAACTATGGATCTCATTTGATTTAAAGGAGGAAATCCACTATGGTAAATTGGTATCTTCAATAAAATAATTAATATCTTAGGAGATCGTCAAGCATTTGCATTGAAGCCCGGAGATTCGCTATGCCTTCATGTTCGCCAAACCTTCAAGTTTTCGGTGTGCCTTCACGATGTTTCAAATTTAGTGAAACTTGAACCCCAGATATTTGGTGAGGATGAAGCTCTTGAATTTTAATTTTTGACAATTAAAAAGGTCTTACAATCTCGAGGCTTTCATACCAAGATACAAAAATTTTGGTGAAGTCGCGCTAATATGAAACTGTCGGCATATCAAGAACCAAAGTTGACTTCAAAATATTATCTGAAATTATCCTTAAGGACTTAAGTTTTTTATTTTGGATATGTTATATATTTGGAAGTTAAGTTTCCAATAGATCAAACGGTTCGCAATTTCGACATTCCTACATCAAGATACAAATATTTTGGTGAAGTTGTACAAATCTGAAATGGTCGACGTAACAAAATTTAAAGTCAACTTCAAAATAATATCTGGGATGATTCTCAAAGTGTTTGATTCCAAATTTTGGATATGTCTTAGATATTGAAGTCTAATTTCCAGGAAACTAAATGGTTCATTATTTTGACGTTTCTACACCAAGATATAACTTTATTGGTGAAACTGCACAAATCTGAAACTATCAACGTGTCAGAATTTGAAGTTAGATTCAAAATAATATCTGGGATGATTCTCAAAGTGTTTGATTCCAAATTTTGGATATGTCTTATATATTGAAGTCTAGTTTCTAAGAAATCAAACAGTTCATAATTTTGACGTTTTTACACCAAGATATAATTTCTTTAGTGAAATTGCGCAAACCTGAAACTATCAACGTATCAGAATTTAAAGTTAGCTTCAAAATAATATCTGGGATGATTCTCAAAGTGTTTGATTCTAAATTTTGGATATGTGTTAGATTTTGAAGTCTAATTTTCATGAAATTAAAAGGTTCATAATTTTGATTTTTCTACACCAAGAAATGAATTTTTCCGTGAGACTGCGCGGATCTAAAATTTTCTACGTGGTGAAATCTAAAGTTGGATTCAAAATATTATCTGGGTCGATTATGAAGGTGTTTGATTCTAAGTTTTGGATATGTTTTATATATTGAAGTCAAACTTTTGAGAAATCAAATGGTTCATTATTTGGACTATCCCACGACAAGATATGAATCTTTAGTTACAAACGCGTAAAGCTGAAAATTATGCGACTAACATTCTGTTTGGATCATTGTTCCCCGTCGTTTTATAGTGTATCGTATTGTATCCTATTGTACTGTATTATATCATTTTGATGGATACAACGTTTGGATAGACAGTATCGTTTCATGTTGTTAAATAACATCTTTATTGTTTGGTTTGATTGTATTGTACTGTACTACTAAGTTACTAAAATACCCTCAATTATTTTAAATACGATACTTATTAAGAATTACATATAAAAATAATTTATTCATTTGACCTCCGCATCTTCCTCACAGGAAATCATCATTCTACTATAATAGCGAAAGCTCTAAATCGATCTAGTCAAACAAATAAGATTTGATGCCAAGAAGGACTCCATTTCAGCGAAAACTGATGAAATGAAGGTATAAGGAAGACTCTAACAGGGGTCATAGTTGATGTTTCATACCATCCAGTGTTCGTAAAGTCTTTTTTTCCTAGTTTCGGACTTGTACATCCATGTAAATATAAACGTGAAGTTTAAAAAGCATAGTTTTAGAGGACTTCTATTTTTCTTTAAAATAAAACTTATTTAGTGTTGGAATGGAACAGAAATTTATAGAAAAATTAATTAGAGTTGGGCGTTTAATTTGCACAAAAGAATATAGTAAGTAAAGTGAGAGTAGTATGAACCTTCAGTAACCACACTCATAATCCTTTCGACAAGGGCAGAGCAGGGATATGAGGATTTCAGTATGGGCGTAATTGGAAAGAAAAATACGGAACAATCCCACCACACCGATTTGGTTATTTCATAAAATAGGGATTTTTATTGTTCTGCAACAATGGACTTGACAATACGATACAATCAGTTTTATATTAACAATCAAAACAAACATTGTATCAGGGGTAACAATACGTGAAAATTGTGCGGGGTACCCTATTTGGTCGCCCCCATTTAACCTATACCCGCTTTTTAAAAAACTTTTAACTTGTACCCACTTTTTAAATAACTTCAGCTCCCTTCCCCTTGCTGAGCTGAAGTTCACTAGTTAAGCTGAAGTTCGCCAGTTATAAAGACAAAACTTCAGCATACGGGGCTGAAGTTTTGTCTTTATAACTGGGAAACTTCAGCCCCGTATGCTGAAGTTTTCGTTTTTATAACTGGAGAACTTCAGCCCCGTATGCTGAAGTTCCCCAGTTACAAGACAACAACTTCAGCTCTAGATCTGAAGTTCGCAAGCCGTCTACTAGAAAGCTGAAGTTTTGCGTGATTGCCTTTGCTACTTCAGCCCCGCATGTTGAAGTTATGCGCAAAAACGGGTACGAATGTAATTTTTTTTACAAAGCGGATATAAGTTAAAACGTGGCACAAAAAATGGGTATGGATGCAAATAGCCCTAACAATACAATACAATACAATACAATACAACCGGAAACAACCATCCAAACAATACGTAAGGTAAAAGATGGCCGATGTAAAGCATAAGAGAAGCTAAAATATTTAAGCCCTCAAAGTCTCCAAGCCTGTCGGTCTTCAAGTTGAAGTCTCCAAGTTAAAATCTTCAAGTATGTCGGTCTTCAAGTTGAAGTCTTCACGTTCGCCACTCTTCAAGTTGAAATATTTGAGCCATCCAAGTCTCCAAGTTTCAGTCTTCAAGTCCGTCGGTCTTTAAGTTTCAGTCCTCAAATTCGCCGGTCTTAAAGTTGAAATATTTGCCCTCCAAGTCACCAAGTTGAATTCTTCAAGTCCGCCGGTCTTCAAGTTTCAGTCTTCAAATTCGCCGATCTTAAAGTTGAATTGTTTAAGCCCTCCAAATCTTCGAGTTGAAGTCTGCAAAGTCCGCCAAATCTTCAAAGTTTTCCAAGTGTTCAAGTTGATGTCGTCTTCGAGTTGAAACTTTATAATTTTTCAATCTTAAGGTGGACATATAAGTCCCTTTGCACCTTAAGTTGGCCTTTTCGTGGGTTTGTCCTTAAAAGGAACTATAACTTTCCAATCTTAAGGTGGACATATGAGTCCCTTTGCACCTTAAGTTGGCCTCTCCGATAGTCGGGTCATTTTGAGAGTAATCTCTCTGGTAGTCGAGCCATATTGAGATAATCTCTCCAGTAGTCGGGTCATTTTGAAAGTAATTTTTCCAGTAGTTGGACCACATTGAGAGTAATCTCTCCAGTAGTCGGGTCATTTTGAGAGTAATCTCTTCAGTAGTCAGGCCACATTGAGAGTAATCTCTCCAGTAATCGGGCCATATTAAGAGTAATTTCTCCAGTAGTCGGGCCACATTGAGAGTAATCTCTCCGGTAGTCGGGCCATATTGAGAGTAATCTCTCTAGTAGTCGGGTCATTTTGAGAGTAATCTCTCCAGTAGCCAGGCCATATTGAGAGTAATCTCTCCGGTAGTCGGGCCATATTGAGAGCAATCTATCTGGTCGAGCCACATTGAGAGTAATCTCTCCGGTAGTCGGGTCATTTTGAGAGTAATCTCTTCAGTAGTCAGGCCACATTGAGAGTAATCTTTCCAATATTTGGGCAAGGATAAGTCTCATCCCCTCACACTCTAAGATTATCTTCTTCGTGCATGAATTATCTCGTTAAACAAGAACACATCCTTCTTGTTTGACCTACAAAAAAATGAGAGAAAAAATGCACAAAAAAAGAAAAAAAATTACCTTCACGTTAATACTTCCGAGTCCACAAATTAAACTCAAGTGGCTTGCAAATACTGCGAATTGATATTCACAACTGGAGCATTATATAAATGCCGAGGATGGGTTGCAAGGACATGTTAGCGATGCGGGAGTCTATCAATTTGTCTCCTAAAAGGATTAATTAATCATTGGTTACTTCAAGTTCAAGTGAGATTTGGAGACTATCAAACACTCCTTATTTGCTTGGTAATGTGCGGATGGCGGCGTTCCTATATGAGTAGGAGTCCTTGACTCTCGATGGCCACATAAAGAATCGTTAAGTCAGATGAAACTTTTCTTAGTGCAAAGAATGAAAAAAGATAAGTTTACGTTGTGTATACTTAATGCAAAGAATGGAATTTAAAGTGGACAAAAGTTTCATGATAATTTGTCTTACGTGATAGATTGATGGTTTGGTCATTATGTGTATAAATACATGCCAATAGTAACATGGAAATTCTTTTCTGTCAATACAAAATAATTTTAAGAAGACAAATATGTCTATTGTGTATATTCAAGTCTAGTCTTCAAAAGTTTAGACACCCAATAAATTTTAAAGTAAGGGGTATTTGTAGGCATATAAATTCAATAAATAACATGGCTTATATTTAAAATATACTAGTCCAAATAAATATTATGAGCTAATATAATTGAATTAATTATATAAGTACAATATATATGGATTAAATAAATAAATCTTCATCCATTGGACTACAAATGATGAGCCCACTTTATTAGACCCAATATGCCATCTTTCTAAAGGCCCAATTTGGTGCCACATGTCAAATGACGTGACACACCAAATCAAACGAAAGAGCCAATATGATTGTGCCACGTGTCAAAATAACAAGGCATGCTAAGTCACATTAAAAGACCAATGAAATCGCGCCAAGTGTGCAAGTGACATGTTCTGGCCAATCAAATGCGGCCTTGTCACACTTCAATTTGATTGGTCGGAAAGAGTTTGTTCTTATCACAACTACTTCCTTCCACAACTATAAATAAGGGTCTTCATAACCCAGAAAAGACACCATAAGTTATAACGAGAAGCAAGAGAGAGCTCGTGGATCAAATGCCGCAAATTTCTCTACAAGTTTCAAGCTTCAAGAAATCAAGTTCAAGCTCAAGAACGAAGAACAAATCAAGATTCAAGGAGTATGAGTTCAAATCAAAGTTCGTGCTAGTTGAATTCAAGATCATCGTTCGTGGAAACAAATATAGATTCAAGATCAAGCTCAAAGGCCCTTAAATCTATTTACTAGTGAAAAAAAGAATCAGAGGGTTCATAGAGATTGTAACACTCAAATATTTAAAATAAAATACTACGATCATTGCAATATTTTTCGGTCTTGATTTTATTTTTTCGACGCAATTTATTGTCTACGAAAAACACTTCTACACTAACATGAAGGGTTGGAAAGAAGGTAAGTCCTCGCGTCATTGTCATCGCTCGGCTTAATTTCATATTGAAATTCAGATTCGAATTTGATCAAATGTGATTGATAACTTAAAGGGTTGGGAAGAAGGTAAGTTCTCGCACCCGTTGTCATCGCTTGGCTTAGCTTCAGATCATGATACGTATTTGAATTTGGTCAAATATCAATGATAATTTCTGAACTAACGAATTTCCTGTATTTTTATTTCGCAAATTTTCTTCCATTACGTGGCCTCTTTCGTAAAGGCACTAATTTTTTCCGTAAGGCACCAAAAAAGGCAAATTTAAGATTGTAATTTTCATCTCACTCAATTGTTGGCTATAAGTGCAAACAGAAGTATATAATTTTATTTTGGGAAAGTAATTCAACACCTCAGATAGTGCAAGTAGATTAAACTTTTTAAGGATACACATTTTGGTTATTTCAGTTATTTTGTTCTTTATTGTTTCGAACATGGTTTATGGTAATCATCTCCCACAATCAGTTATAAATTGAATAGAAGTAAATCGTTTTAGAAAGGTTTTCTGTATTTTATTTGCCAATTTCGTGTGTTATATTTTATAGATCGAAAAACACGTAGAACTAATGTAAGAAAAATGAGTAGATATTATTAACCAAGAACAAGAGGGAAACAAAAATAACTTATTAAAATATACTGTGTCGTGGCAAGCCATTGCCTTGAAAGCAATTTCGTCCCCAATTAGCTGGAAGTTTAGAATTTACATAAAACAATTGCCTAGAAATCGATTGAAGAAGCAGAGAAGATGAAGATGTTTTCTGTGTTTAAAACTACACAAAACAGCTCCTAATATAGATGAGATGTTAGAGCTGTTACAAGAAAGAGTATCAAATTGGGGGTTATGAAAAATAAAAGAGTATAACCGCTACAAGGTAGTTGTTTATATTCTGGTAATCTCAAAAAATGAAATAAATTTAGCAAAATCAGATTTGGATTAGGCCTCACGTATATCTCGCACGCAGGGGGAGGGGGCAAATCGACTCGTTTTGCCTTCATGACCAATTTCACATGTGCGCGAAGCCCCTCCCTTTTATTATTTCTTTACGGATTCAATATAAAGAGAAGAAAAAGACTTTTCATAACCAATGGGGGACACTTTGTTTTTCACAAAAGACAAAGAAGTAAAGAAGGAAAAGGGACCAAAAAGAAGTCTTTGACTTTGCATTACCAAGCATAAATAATACAACCAATCCCCCACTAATGTAAAGACAAAATTAGAATAACAATAATTCTGGGCAAAAGAAGGACAGGTAAATGTCAATATCTTTCGATTTGAATTAACACATAGTGAAATGAGGCAACAACCAACATCCACAAAGTGAAGTACTCTTGCCTGAATGAACATTAGTAAATACCCCCACAACACATACTATGAAATCTTAAGGCTATGGAATCATTAAGGGCAAAGTAAGTTCAACCTTATAAAACACTACCACACACTATAGGGATAGGAAATATAGTGCATATTGAGGTCTTATATAGTTTCGTTTGATCACAAATGAGTATTCACCATACTTCCTCAATCCATGAGCTTTAGCTATCCCCCTTGACGTTTCAAGGATAACTCACCTTGCCAAACCCTTAGGTTAAAGGATTCGCCAAATTTCTTTCGGATCTTACATATTCCAAGAAAATAACACCATGTTCAATAATTTTACCGCACCATGTCTAATGCATGTCTTCTTTTTTCATTGTACATACTATTTTTGGCAATTTCAATTGTCGCCTGTGAGTCACAATGTAGAGAAACTGGTGAAACTTGTCTTCCCCAAAAAGCACGTCTTCCAATAAATTTCTCAACTACTCGACTTCTTGCCCTGCTAACTCAGGAGAAATGAATTCAGACTCGTGCTATACAAGTTTTTTTTGAAGACTTCCATGAAATAACACCCGCAACCAAAGTAAACACATAACCACTGGTGGAGCTAACTTCATTGTTGTCATTAACTCAGTTTGCATCACAAAATCCTTCTAAGACAACATGAAATTATTAAAATGCAACACCAATCCATAGTACCTTTCAAATACCTTAACAAATGATGAAGATCATTCCAGTGTTCACTACTGGGGTTATGAGTATATCTACTCAATCTACTAACAACATAAGCAATATCAGCAGGATGTTTGTTAAACAAAACGTAATGAATTTCTAATTGTCCAAATAAAATTAAAAGTGTATGAGACCAACGCTTATAATTATTTTCTTCTAAAGGCTCAAGCTTTGACAGGTTAGGAAGTGTTTTGTTCAGTGGCATATATATATATAAATTGCTTTCAAATTGTATGAAAAATAAGTAGATAATATTGACCAAGAACAAGAAGGAAACAAAAATAACTTATCAAAAAATATTGTGTCATGGCAAGGCGTTGCCTTGAAGTTTGGAAGAGAAGATGAAGGTGTATTTCTGTGTTTGAAAACTTCACAAAACAGTTCCTAATATAGATAAGATGCTACAACTGTTATAAGAAGGAGAATTGAATTGGGGGTTATGAAAAACCAGATTTGATTAGGCCTCACGTATATCTCACACGCAGAGGGGCAAATCGACTCGTTTTACCTTCAGGACCAATTTCTCATGTACACAAGGCCATTTCCTTTTACTAGCTCTTTACAAGCCCAACAAAGAACAATTCAATATAAAAAGAAGAATAATACTTTCCATAACTAATAGAGTGGGACACTTTATCTTTTACAAAAAATAAAAAAATAAAGGAAAAAAGGAAACTGATCTCCCTTATAAAACTTTTCCCTCGGATAGACATATCTTTGTGAACTCATAATATAATCTACAAAATGAAAATAGACATGAAATTTGCAACACGTTCGATATAACGCCATTGAGTCATTGGCTAAAAAATCTTTTGTCTCTTATAGACATGTCATTGTGTATACAGAAAGCACCATTTATATACTTAAGTCCGTAAACAACGTTTTCTAAAACGGAAAAGGGTTAAATATATCCATGTACTTTCAAATATTTTCTACTTGTACCTTTCGTTATATTATTAGGTTATCTATATTTCTACCGCCATACTTTGTAGTAATAATATCTCTAATTTGAATGACGTGCCACGTGGCAAATTCTAATTAAAACGCCCCATTTATTTTCAAATATGTTCTCCTAGATCCAAGACGCATGGTACCACCCATATGAGTTTTTGAACCCTGTGATCATGGCAAACAAATTAGAACTGTATACTACTAAAACAACTCTAGGAACACAGGACAATCATGAAGGACAAAGGCGATAAAGGGAAAGTAATCTTAACCTCCGACATAAAAATATCACAAGGATTCTGAATGTTGGGATCAAATTCTGTACTGTTTGCATCTAGCAATCCAAGAATGGATCGGGCAAACTCAATAACAGCAATTTGCATTCCTAGACATATGCCAAGGAAAGGAATCCTGTTTTCACGGGCATATCTAGCAGCGAGGATTTTACCCTCCACACCTCTGTCACCAAATCCTCCAGGAACTAGGATAGCAGCATCTGCCCCTGCAAGGTGAAGACTTGTCCAACATGTAAGAAACAATAGAATACAAGATAAAGCAGGGATATAAAAGAGTCGAATTTGGCCAACGTGATGTTGTAGGGTAAAATCATACAAACCTTCAACAACTTCCAAGCATTTCTATAATTCTCAACATTCTGCAAGTATAAATATCAATTAGATTTACAAAAGCAATATATGTAAGCAAGTGAACATAGTTGAACCAAATATACCGCTATTAGTGAGAATTGAAGGTAGCGATCTATTTGGTTTGTTTTCGTACATTTTAGGGTGGGTAAGTGGGTTTTAATTGGGTCGGATTAGGGGTTTATGTAGGTAGCGGATCGGGTAGGAAAACAAATGGGTTGTGATGACCCAAAAGGTCATCCCGTGTAATTTTAGTTAAATTTGTGTTCCGAAGCCATGAAAACCTCTTTTTATCTCACCTCGATGTGCGTGCGCAGCCTGAGCGTGTAGCCGTTAAGTGGGAAATTGAATAAATGTTGAATTTATGATAATTATTTGAATAAAGTTAATTTTGGTCAATATTTTTGGTTAACAGACTCGGACCCGTGATTTGACGGTCCCGGAGGGTCCGTAGGAAAATATGGGACTTGGGCGTATGCCCGAAATCGAATTCCGAGGTCCCAAGTCTGAGAAATGAATTTTTAAGGAAAATTGTTTTCTGAAAAATATAAAGGTTTTTGAAAATGAGATTTGATGTGAAACCTGTGATAACGGGCCCATACTATGGTTCCGGAGCCCGAAACAGGTTCAATATGTTTTTTATGTGTTATCTGTAGTAGTTAAGGGCTTGACTAAGTAGTAGATATGGGATTGAGGGGTGCGTCGGCTTATCTGTCAGTCGCGTCGGGTTTGCCGCGTAGTTGAAAACTATGAAACAAGTCTGCGGTAGTTCAAAAATGGAATTGGCACAATATCGCGAAGTGGCCGCCCTTGCTCAATTTGGCTCAGACCTTGATGCTGCTACTCAGGCATTACTCAATAGAGGTGCAAGGCTGACAGAAGTACCGAAACAACCACAATATGCACCACTCCCAGAAGCTAGTAGTTTGGCTAAAAACAGATAATCAGAAGAAAATGATCGGGCAGGGATGCACACCAGGAACTTGCAAAGCCAACACAAGATCGCATTTTTTTCACTTCGTTCAAATAATAGTTGTACCCGTACGGAATTCTTCTGTTTCTCAGTATGATCTCTATCATCATCTCTATTCCCCTTATCAATTCTCCTATCCTATTTAGGTCTATGAATTTCTTTATAACTAGTATGGAAAGCTGGTCGCCTTTGGAAGCCTTCGCCGCTCAATTTCGAGGCCCTAGATAGAGCTGGATCAAATGTGGTTGGTCTGTTCCAATTGGTCCGGAGGGACGGGACACAAATGCAGGCTCCCAAAGCCTTAGACTGAGATAGTACCATAAAGCAGGGCTACCAGGGTGGTGGGTCAGAGCGGATTCCCTTGCTTTAGGGCAGGAATAACAGAATGGTTAGGGGAGGTTTTTGAACAGAACTTCGATAGGCGAGAGGTGTAAGCACCGCGAGGTGTGAAGCGATCTCGTACTAAATGAATTTCTCACTATTCAGAACAGTGGAGCTTTCGATCAAGATCTTCTCGCCTCACCCGTTTGGGCTCTCGCTCACATAAGCAGAGGGGGAGACACATTCATGAAAATCGAGAAGATGTAGTTTGACGTGATTTGGACTAAAAATGAAAAATTTGAAAGTTATGAAGTTTTGAGAATTTCTATAGATTTTGAGGTTTAATTTGATGTTTACGATGTTATTGTGGTGTTTTGATTACTCGAATAAGTCCGTGGGATGTTATTGAGGTGGTGTGTGTATTTGATTTTGAGCCCCGAGGGCTCGGGTGAGTTTCGGGTAGGTGTTAGAGTGCAAAAAGTGATAAAATTCTGGTGCAAACTTCATTTTCTGGTGTCTGATGATTTATGCTATGCGAACGCATTGGTTGGGGTGCGAACGCATTGGTTGGGGTGCGAACGCATAGCACAAGGTGGGGCTGGGCAGGATTAAGCTAGTGCAATCGCACCATATAGGTCGCGATCGCGGAGAGAGGGGCAGGGGCTGCTATGCGAACGCACCTGGGTGGTTGCGAACGCACAATGTTAGAGGGCATCTGGGGCTGGGGTGCAAAATACCCTGTGTGAACGCGGCCCTACAACCGCGAACGCACATGCTTGTGAACTTAAGCCTCCGCGAACGCGGCCTAGGGCCCGCGAACGCGGAGAGTATTTTCGCCCAGTCATTTTTTTTTATATCAAAAACAGAATAGTTTCGGGATTTCTCCCTCATTTTCACAACACTCCTTCTTCCTCACACCCCATAGGCGATTTTGAAGAGCTCTTCCACCATAGCTTCATAGGTAAGTAATCTTAAATTCATTTCCTTCCATTTTCATCAACAATTATTAGATTCTAGGCCTAAAATCATGGAATTAAAGGGTAGAAATTGGGATTTTGGGTAGAGTTAGGGATTTTTGAAGTTTTGGGAATTTGACCTCGTTTTGGGGTCGGATTTCAAAACAAATTATATATTTGGGCTCGTGAGGGAATGGGTGATCAGGTTTGGTCCGAACCTCGTGTTTGGACCAAGGGGGCCCGGGGTCGAATTTTGGATTTTTGGGAAGAATGTTACGAATTCTATAATTAGGCTTGGGAATTGTATTATTTAGTCTTTATTGATATTATTGAGTCGATTATGTCTAGCTACGATCGTTTCAGAGTCGAGTTCGAGAGGAAAAGCGGTGCTAGAGTCTTGATTTGCATTCTTGGAGCCGAGGTAAGTGTTTGGCCTAACCTTAGCTTGAGGGAATAGGTATATAGTCTTATTTGCTATGTGCTACTCCATGTCCAACGTATAGGTGAGGTGACGGGCACCTATATGTTGTGGTCAAGCATGCCCGTGAGTCGAACTTGATGATTTACACGGTGTCCTTTGATATTCTCTGTAGTATGAATTAATTGTCATTCTGTAAGTGATACATTGAGGATATTTCATGATGTAGAATGTTATTGATTATTCGTTCGGTTGAGGATTATTTGTTAAATTATACCTCTGTGTGAGATTGGTTATAGCTGAGTCCCTTGCTGGGACGGTAGAATACTTATTGAATATTTCTGTACATTTAAGGTTTCTTATCATTGAATTTTCCTGTCAAATTGTTGCTTTTAAATATGTTATGCATGGGGGGACATTCCGTGCCGAGTGATTGTGAGGCTATGCACGAGGGGACATTCCGTGCCGAGTGATTGTGAGGCTATGCACGAGGGGACATTCCGTGCTGAGTGATTATCTATTTATGAGGACATTCCGTGCCGAGTGATTGTGAGGCTATGCACGAGGGGACATTTCGTGCCGAGTGATTATCTATTTATGCACGAGAGGACATTCCGTGCCGAGCGATTATTTATTTATGCACGAGGGGACATTCCGTGCCGAGTGTTTTGTGAGGTTATAGCACGGGGGGACATGATGTGCCGTTTTGTTTATTTCCTTGTTCAGAACTGTTAATTTCTGCTGTTACTTATAGATTTCAGTTGTTATCTTGTTCTGTTATTTCAGTTAGTTGTTGCCCTTGTCCTCAGCATGTTCTTCCCCGTTGTTGTATTTACTTGCTTCTTTCGTGTCATTATTCGTGTTATATTATTAAATTGCACAAGTGTTATTTGTTGTCGTGCCCTAGCCTCGTCACTACTTCGCCGACGTTAGGCTCGGCACTTACTCAGTACATGGGGTCGGTTGTACTGATGCTACACCTGCACTTCTCTATGTTGTGCAGATTATAGCGCCGGACCCAGTGGACAGGGATTTGGGGAGTAGCCTTCATTCCACAGAGACACTGAGGTAGTCCTGTAGGCATCTGCAGGCCTTGGCGTCACCTCTCATTCTTTCCTTCTGTCTTATCTTACATTTCTAGACAGTTGTATCGTTTTGTTTCAGACTTTTGTTTTTAGTAACTCTTAGAATGTTCGTGAGATTGTGATTCCGGTTCTGGGTTGTACTTAAGGAAATTATTACGAGATTTATTATTTAGTTCCTGAATTTATTAAACTTCCGCATTTTTATTATAATCGTTTCAGTTATCATTATCATTTTCATTTGTTGATAATACAATTTAACCAAAACGTTGGCTTGTCTAGCGGGTTCAACGTTAGACGCCATCACGGCCTGGAGGTGGGATTTTGGGTCGTGACAAGTTGGTATCAGAGCACTAGGTTGCTTAGGTCTCACAATTCACGGACAAACTTGGTAGAGTCTGAGGGATCGGTATTGAGACGTCTGTACTTATCCCCCAGAGGCTGCAAAGTTAGGAATAACTTCACATTTCTTCTTCTCTGTCGTGCGATATGAATTCTAAATACTAATTGAGTTTCTATTCTACTCTCTCGCAGATGGCGAGGACGCGTGCTTCCCCAGGTTCCGATCAGCATCCCGATAATCCTCTCACAGCTCCTACAAAGGGGTCGAGGTCGAGGTCGAGGTCGAGGCCGGGGCAGGGCTCAGCCCAGAGCAGCAATCCCAGTGGAGGATCCTCAGGTAGATTTTGCCGGGGAGATTCCCGCTCAGACAGTTCCCGTTGGACCAGCTCAGGTCCCGGAGGGGTTCATTGCCACCCCGGTACTTCAGGACGCTCTTGTCCTCTTAGTGGGACTTATGGAGCGTGTGGCTTAGGTCGGTCTTCTTCCTACTGCACCAGCCGTCTCTCAGGCTGGGGGAGGGACCCAGACTCCTGCTACCCGCACACCAGAGCAGCTAGCTCCTCAGACAGCCGGAGTAACTCAGCCGGGTGTTGTGGCACCGACAGTTGAGGGAGAAGCTATGTCAGCTGATGCCCTATGGAGACTAGATCTGTTCACCAAGTTATTCCCTACTTCTTTCACTGGTGCACCATCAGAGGATCCCCAGATTACTTGGACAATTGTTATGAGGTTCTTCGGAACAGGGGCATTGTGGAGACCAATGGGGTCGATTTTGCTACATTTCGTCTTTCTAGTACCGCCAAGACTAGGTGGAGAGACTTTTGCTTGACCAGACCAGTTGGGTCTGCACCTTTGAGTTGGGCTCAGTTCTCCAGCAGGGATCTATGACTGTTACACAATACGAGACTAGGTTCATCACTCTAGACCGACATGCTATCATGATACTCCCCACTGATCGTGAGAGGGTGAGGAGGTTTACTGAGGGTCTAGCTCAGCCTATCAGACTTCAGATGGCCAGGGAGACGGGTACTGATATCTCCTTTCAGGATGCGGACGATGTGGCCATGCGTATTGAGATGGTCTTATCACAGGGCAGTGGTCAGGGGTCTGACAAGAGACCTCGTCATTTCGGCCGATTCAGTGGTGCCTCATCTAGAGGCAGAGATTCCTTTGGAAGAGGTCATCCTCCTAGGCCATTCCAATCAGAACTTCAGGTATCCCGCAGTGCACCGTCAGCTCCTATCAGTGCACCACCGATTCAGAGCTTCCAGGGTAGTTATTCTAGTCGATAGGGGCAGTTCCAGAGTCAGCATTCTCAGCAGCCGAGGTCTTGCTTTACTTGTGGTGGTACGGGGCACATTTCCAGGTTTTGCCCCCGAGGTTTTGGTGGTCCTCAGTATCAGGGTTCCCGTTCTATGGTCCCGCATCAGGTGCACCCCCACCCCCTCAGCTAGCTAGGGGTAGTGGTCGAGGTGCCAGAGGTGGAGGTTATACTCATAGAGGTGGAGGACAGGCCACCGAGGTAGAGGTCAGCCCGCGGTAGGTTGATCCAGAGGTGTTCAGGTTGGAGGGGCTCCGCCCCGATGCTATGCTATTCCTGCCAGGCCTGAGGCTGAGGCCTTTGATGCAGTCATTACAGGTATGGTTTCAGTTTGCAGCCGATATGCTTCGGTTTTATTTTATTCGGGTTCTAAATTCTCCTATGTGTCTTCATATTTTTCCCCTTATGAGCATGCCCCTTGATTCCCTGAGTGCTTCTGTATATGTGTCTACACCGGTGAGTGATTCTATTGTGGTAGATCGAGTCTACCGTTCATGCTTAGTAGTTATTGGTGGTCTGGAGACTCAGGTAGATATTTTTCTTCTTGATATGGTTGACTTCGATGTTATATTGAGGATGGATTGGCTATCTCCCTACCATGCTATTCTGGATTGTCACGCCAAGACTGTGACCTTGGCCTTACCAGGAGTACCTTGTTTTGAGTGGAGTGGGACTCCTAGTCATTCTTCCGGTAGGTTTATTTCTTATATGAAGTCTCGACGCATGGTCGAGAAGGTTGTTTGGCCTATTTGGCCTATGTTTGTGATTCTAGTGTCGAGGTTCCTTCTATGGAGTCTGTGCCCATGGTTCGTTAGTTTCCAGAGGTATTCCCTGTTGACCTTCCGGGTATGCCACCCGACAGGGATATAGAATTTTTTATTGAGGTAGCTCCAAGCACTCATCCCATTTCTACTCCGCCGTATCATATGGACCCCCCCCTAGAGTTGAAGGAATTGAAGGAGCAATTGTAGGATTTGTTGGATAAAGGCTTCATTAGGCCTAGTATTTCTCCTTGGGGTGCCCCGGTGTTGTTTGTTAAGAAGAAAAATTGCTCAATGAGGATGTGTATTGATTACCGATAGTTGAACAAGGTTACTATTAAGAATAAGTATCCTTTTCCGAGGATTGATGATCTATTTGACCAGCTTCAGGGTGCTACTATGTTTTCCAAGATAGACTTGAGATCTGGTTACCATCAGCTGAGGATTAGGGCGTCTGATGTCCCTAAGATAGCATTTCACACTCGTTATGGGCATTATTAGTTCTTGGTGATGTCATTTGGGTTGACAAATGCCCCCGCTGCTTTCATGGAGTTGATGAACCGAGTGTTCAAGCACCATTTGGGCTCATTTTTTATTGTCTTCATTGATGATATTTTGATTTACTCCCGTAGCCGAGGGGAGCATGAGCAGCACCTTCGAGTCATCCTCCATACTCTAAGGGATAGTCAGTTGTATGCCAAATTTTCTAAGTGTGAGTTATGCTTGAGTTCGGTGGCATTTCTGGGCCATGTTGTGTCGACAAAGGGTATTCAGGTGGATCCCAAGAAGATTTTAGCAGTGAGATATTGGCCTAGACCCACTTCAGCTACAGAGATTCGGAGTTTCTTGGGCTTAGAAGGTTATTATCGCCGATTTGTGGAGGGCTTTTCATCTATCGCAACCCCGATGACCAGGTTGACCAGAAGGGTGCCCAGTTCAGGTGGTCGGATGAGTGTGACGCGAGCTTTCAGAAACTCAAGACATCCTTGACCACAGTACCAGTGTTAGTTTTGCCCACAAGTTCAGGACCATATACCATGTATTGTGATGCTTCACAGGTTGGGCTTGGTGCAATGTTGATGCAGGATGGCAAGGTTATAGCTTATGCTTCTCGTCAGTTGAAGGTTCATGAGAAGAACTATCCAGTTTATGATTCGGAGTTAGCAACTATTATTCATGCGATGAAGATTTGGAGACATTATGTGTATGGGGTTCCATGTGAGGTGTTCACGGATCACAAGAGTTTGCAGTATCTGTTCAAGAAGAAGGAGTTGAATATGAGGCAGAGGAGATGGTTAGAGTTGTTGAAGGATTATGACATTACCATCTTGTGTCATCCGGGGAAGGCCAATGTGGTGGCCGATGATTTGAGCTAGAAGTCAGCCAGTATGGGTAGTCTTGCTTATCTTTCAGTCGGAGAGCGAACACTTGCTTTGGATGTTCAGGCTTTGGCCAACCGATTTATGAGATTGGATTTTTCTGAGACTGGTAGTGTTTTGGCCCATAGCGTAGCCCGTTCTTCATTGTATGATCGTATTCAGGACAGGTAGTATGATGATTGTCATTTATGTGTTCTTAGAGATACGGTCCGGCACGGAGGTGCCAAGCAGGTCACAGTTGATGATGAGGGAGTTTTGAGGATGCAGGGTCGTATTTGTGTGCCCGATGTTGATGGTATCATGAGTTGATATTACATGAGGCCCATATTTCCCGGTATTCAATTCATCAGGGCTCCGCAAAGATGTACCAGGACTTGCGGCAGTATTTTTTGTGGCGGAGGATGAAGAAGGATACTGTATCATATGTAGCTCGGTGCTTGAACTGTCAGTAGGTTATGTACGAGCACCAGAGACCTGGTGGTTTGATGCAGAAGATTGAGCTTCCCGAGTGGAAGTGGGAGGATATCGCCATGGATTTTGTAGTTGGACTCCCATAGACTCAGAGGATGTTTGACGCAGTGTGGGTCATTGTGGATAGGCTGACCAAGTCAGCGCACTTCATTCCTGTATCAGTTTCGTATTCTTCAGAGAAGTTGGCAAAGATTTATATGAGAGAGATTGTTCGATTTCATGGTGTGCCCCTAACCATTATTTCTGAGCCAGGTACTCAATTTACCTCCCATTTATGGAGGGTATTTCAGCGGGAGTTGGCACACGGGTTGAGTTGAGCACAGTATTTCATCCTCAGACGGACGGACAATCCGATCGTACTATTCAGATTTTGGAGTATATGTTGCGGGCATGTGTCATTGACTTTGGAGGTTCATGGGACCAATTATTTCCTTTAGCTGAGTTTGCCTACAACAACAACTATCAGTCGAGTATTCAGATAGCTTCGTATAAGGCGTTGTATGGTAGGCGGTGTCGGTCGCTAGTTGGGTGGTTCAAGCCGGGAGAGGCTAGATTGTTGGGTTCAGAGTTAGTTCAGGATGCCTTGGACAAGGAGAAGATCATTCAGGATAGACTTCGTACGGCTCAGTCCAGGCAGAAGAGTTATGCGGATCGCAGGGTTCGAGATTTTGCATTTATGATAGGAGACCAGGTATTTCTTCGGGTGTCGCCCATGAAGGACGTGATGAGGTTCGGGAAGAAGGGCAAGTTGAGCCCTAGGTATATTGGCCCATTTGAGATTCTGGAAAAGGTAGGAGAGATGGCCTCTGACTTGCTTTGCCACCAAGTTTATTAGCCGTACACCCGATGTTTCATGTATCTATGCTTCGGAGGTATATTGCCGATCCATCTCATGTGCTTGACTTCAGCGGTGTCCAGTTGGACAAGGATTTGACCTATAAGGAGGAGCATGTAGCCATATTAGCTCGGCAGGTTCGTTAGTTGAGATCAAAGAGTTATCCTTCGGTTCGTGTTCACTGGAGGGGTCAACCTGTTGAGGCAGCTACCTGTGAGTCCGAGTCCGTTATGCGGATCCGATATCCCCATCTTTTCCCTGATTCAGGTACCCTTCTATGTCCGTTCGAGGACGAACGTTTGTTTTAGAGGTGGAGACTGTGATGACCCAAAAGGTTATCGTGTAATTTTAGCTAAATATGTGTTCTGAGGCCATGAAAATCTCCTTTTATCTCACCTCGATATGCGTGCCCAGCCCGGACGGGAAGCCGGGAAGCCGGGAAGCCGTTAAGTGGGAAATTGATTAAATGTTGAATTTATGATAATTATTTTAATAAAGTTGACTTTGGTCAACATTTTTGGTAAACGAACCCGGACAAGTGATTTGACTGTCCCGAGGGTCCTTAGGAAAATATGGCACTTGGGAGTATGCCCGGAATCGAATTCTGGGGTCCCAAGATCGAGAAATGAGTTTTTAAAGAAAATTATTTTATGAAAAGTATAAAGGTTTTTGAAAATGAGATTTGATGTGAAACCTGTGATAACATGCCCATATTATGGTTCCGGAGTCCGGAACAGGTTCAATATGTTTATTATGTGTTATCTGTGAAATTTCGCAAGAAACGGACGTAGTTTGACATGATTCGGACTAAAAATGGAAAATTTGAAAGTTATGAAGTTTAGAATTTCTATAGATTTTGAGGTTTAATTTGATGTTTACGATGTTATTGTGGTGCTTTGATTACCTGAATAAGTCCGTGGGATCTTATTGAGGTGGTGTGTGTATTTGGTTTTGAGCCCCGAGGGCTCGGGTGAGTTTCGGATAGGTGTTACAGTGCAAAAAGTGGTAAAAATCTGGTGCACACTTCATTTTCTGGTGTCTGATGATTTATGCTATGCGAATGCATTGGTTGGGGTGCGAACACATAGCACAAGGTGGGGTTGGGCAGGATTAAGCTAGTGCGATCGTACCATATAGGTCGCGATCGCGGAGAGAGGGGCAGGGACTGCTATGCGAACGCACCTGGGTGGTCGCGAACGCACAATGTTAGAGGGCGTCTGGGGCTGGGGTGCAAAATACCCTATGCGAACGCGGCCCTACAACCGCGAATGCACATGCTTGTGAACTTAAGCCTCCGCGAACGCGGCCTAGGGCCCGCGAACACGGAGAGTATTTTCGCCCAGTCATTTTTTTTTATATAAAAAACAGAATAGTTTCGGGATTTCTCCCCCATTTTCATAACACTCCTTCTTCCCCACACCCCATAGGCGATTTTGAAGAGCTCTTCCACCATAGCTTCATAGGTAAGTAATCTTAACTTCATTTCCTTCCATTTTCATCAGCAATTATTAGATTCTAGGCCTAAAATCATGGAATTAAAGGGTAGAAATTGGGATTTTGGGTAGAGTTAGGGATTTTTGAATTTTTGGGAATTTGACCTCGTTTTGGGGTCGGATTTCAAAACAAATTATATATTTGGGCTCGTGGGGGAATGGGTGATCGGGTTTGGTCCGAACCTCGTGTTTGGACCAAGGGGGCCCGGGGTCGAATTTTGGATTTTTGGGAAGAATGTTACGAATTCTATAATTAGGCTTGGGAATTGTATTGTTTAGTCTTTATTGATATTATTGAGTCGATTATGTCTAGCTACGATCGTTTCGGAGTCGAGTTCGAGAGGAAAAGCGGTGCTAGAGGCTTGACTTGCATTCTTGGAGCCGAGGTAAGTGTTTGGCCTAACCTTAGCTTGAGGGAATAGGTATAGAGTCTTCTTTGCTATGTGCTACTCCATGTCCAACGTATAGGTGAGGTGATGGGCACCTATATGTTGTGGTCAAGCATGCCCGCGAGTCGAACTTAATGATTTACACGGTGTCCTTTGATATTCTCTATGTTATCAATTAATTGTCATTCTATAAGTGATACATTGAGGATATTTCAAGATGTAGAATGTTATTGATTATTCGTTCGGTTGAGGATTATTTGTTAAATTATACCTCTTTGTGAGATTGGTTATAGCTGAGTCCCTTGCTAGGACGGTAGAATACTTATTGAATATTTATGTACATTTAAGGTTTCTTATCATTGAATTTTCCTGTCAAATTGTTGCTTTTAAATATGTTATGCACGGGGGGACATTTCGTGCCGAGTGATTGTGAGGCTATGCACGAGGAGACATTCCGTGCCGAGTGATTGTGAGGCTATGCACGAGGGGACATTCCGTGGTGAGTGATTATCTATTTATGAGGACATTCCGTGCCGAGTGATTGTGAGGCTATGCACGAGGGGACATTTCGTGCCGAGTGATTATCTATTTATGCATGAGAGGACATTCCGTGCCGACCGATTATTTATTTATGCACGAGGGGTCATTCGTGCCGATTGATTATCTATTTATGCACGAAGGGACATTCCGTGCCGAGCGATTATTTATTCATGCACGAGGGGACATTCCGTGCCTAGTGTTTTGTGAGGTTATAGCACACGGGGACATGTCGTTCCATTCTATTTATTTCCTTGTTTAGAATTGTTAATTTCTACTGTTACTTATACATTTCAGTTGTTACCTTGTTCTGTTATTTCAGTTAGTTGTTGCCCTTGTCCCCAACATCTTCTTCCCCGTTGTTGTATTTACTTGCTTCTTTATAGTCATTATTCCTGTTATATTGTTGAATTGCACAGGTGTTATTTGTTGTCGTGTCCTAGCCTCGTCACTACTTCGCCGAGGTTAGGCTCGGCACTTACTCAATACATGTGGTCAGTTGTACTGATGCTATACCTGCACTTCTGTATGTTGTGCAGATTATAGCGCCGGACCCAGTGGACAGGAATTCAGGGAGTAGCCTTCCGTCCACGGAGACACTGAGGTAGTCCTGCAGGCGTCCGCAGGCCTTGGCGTCACCTCTCATTTTCCTTCTGTCTTAACTTACATTTCTAGACAGTTGTATCGTTTTATTTCAGACTTTTGTTTTTAGTAACTCTTAGACTGTTCGTGAGATTGTGATTCCGGTTCTGGGTTGTACTTGAGGAAATTATTACGAGATTTATTATTTAGTTCTTAAATTTATTATCATTTATCATTATCATTTCCATTTGTTGATAAGACAATTTAACCAAAACGTTGGCTTGTCTAACGGATTCAATGTTAGACGCCATCACGGCCTGGAGGTGGGATTTCGAGTCGTGACAAGGGCGTTTTAATCATAAGCGGCCACGTAGAACTCCATCCAAATTAGGGGTATTATTGCTACAAAGTATGACGGTAGGGGTTTGGATAACCCAATAGTATAATAAAGGATACAAGTAAATAATATTTTAAAATACAGGGATATATTTGACCCTTTTCCGTTAAATCAAACGTCCTTTCTTCTTCCTCTAAAGCTAATTGCAACCATGTTGGATAGTTATGGAAATTCTTAGAGACATTTATATTCCTCAATCATTATTCAAAAAGTGCTAATTAGTACTCCCTCCGGGCCTAAAGAAGTGATTTTCTGGATGTTTTCATACATATTAAGAAATTCACCTTTTATCATTAATTAGCAGTGAAATTGATCATATTAACCTTTACTATCTCACATAAACACTCCTAACACATACTCCAACACTATTTACTCCAAGAAAAATGTAGGAAAAAAATAATTAATTCATTCTTAAAATTTGGAATAATAACTTATTTTGGACCACAAAAAAAAGGCCCAAAAAATTACTTATTTTGGACCTGAGGGAGTATTTGGTTATATTCTTACGGGCGATTTAACTTGCACATGATTTTTTTCAAGAGTAAATTATGCCTAAATATCTTTATAATTTTCACTCGGTTTAGATACAACCCTGTTTTTTATAAATCAAACATTTAACACTCATATACTATGAATATTGATGTTTGACTTAATGTATGCATATTTAGATGTATATTGCCTCACGTTTTGCTCATGTCTCGTAGATTTGAGATGTATAATATAATTATTTGTACTAATTTATGGTATTTCTATGTGTATGAATCATTTGGATGCTGGGACGAAAGTGTGTGAATTTTAGCGAAAATCGGACGAAAAGGCAAAAGTGCGAATTTGAGTGCGAATTTGGGAGGAAAATGCAACTTAGTATTTTTTATGTTTCTTTGTATGATTTGTTGTTTGGCTACCATGTCTATGTGGAGCTAAAACGTTCTAGGGTTGTGGTTCTTTCATGACCATTGTTATTTGAATATTGATTTAGATTTCTTGATTTATCGTATTGGTTTATTTATTCAATCTTGCACTTAATTATTTGATTGCTTGATTACCAATTGAATATTATCTATGAATCTATAGTTGAACTCGAAAGTGGAAATTCTAGATTGCACACATGATTGAGTAGAGCAAGGTCTTGAACATGGGCATCGGGGAATGGATTCGCGATTAGGATAGACTTATACCTAATTGCCTTTCTTGGTTGATTTACAGAAATTATAAATGCATTATTGTTAGTTCTAATTACATAGACATAAAGGCATTTGGTTAGCTTGAATAGGCGAGTAAGAACTCGACAGATTCTTGATGTGCCGGAGAATTTTGGCATATTTAATACCAAATTACTTAGATGTTAGCTTGTTTTAAGTGGATTTATCTTTTATACTCATCAAATTTTGATGTTTTGCATTGCATGAGGCTTGAAAACTCAAGAACATGTAAAAGAAGTCAAAAATCTTTAAAAAAAGACAAGAGAAAGGCAAAATGCAGTCGCAGAAGTGAACATGCGGATCGCATATTCAACATGCAAACCACAGAATCGTCAAGGGAATCGCAAAGATCAACATCCTGTTAAGCCAATTTCTCGGGCAAGAATTCAATCCATTATATGATCGTATAATGGATCTACGAGCCGCACAATGAACCACAAATCTCCTGTGCTGAAAGCTGAGAACAAACCTGCGATGCAAATATGCGATCACATAACATCAATGCGAACCGCATATCAAGAATGCGATGAGTACCTGGAAGCTAGGGTTTTGAATCTGCGATGGATCTGTAGAGAATGCGAACCGCATTCCTCTTATGCGACATGAATGCGGTCGCATAGTTGACCTGGAAGGGCATTTTTGTCCGTTTTTTACCCCGAGTTTCAGCCCACTATAAATAGATTTATTGGGGTTTGGTGGGTCATTCTTGTCTGGTATTTGATCTACAACATACTGTTTGAATATTCCTCTTTTGGAAGCTTTAGAAGTGAAGATTCTTGTATTTTGTAAGCTTCATGACATTTATTACACTTATCTTTTTGTCTTTAAGCATGAATAGCTAGTTTTAAATACTAAGGTTGTGGATCCTAAATGAGTGTTATGTTATTGGGTATTTAACATTGAATATATATATATATATATATATATATATATAATGGTTGATTGATATTTATTTACTTCTCATTCTTCATTTATTGTTGGTGGTTGCAAACATTAACAAGTGTCATTAATTCTTTCTTTGCTTGGAAAAGTGAGTTAGGATTGGTANTAGCTTTAAATACTAAGGTTGTGGACCCTAAATGAGTGTTATGTTATTGGGTATTTAACATTAAATATATATATATATATATATATATATATATAATGGTTGATTGATATTTATTTACTTCTCATTCTTCATTTATTGTTGGTGGTTGCAAACATTAACAAGTGTCATTAATTCTTTCTTTGCTTGGAAAAGTGAGTTAGGATTGGTAGGAGTAAATATCAAAGGCTCAAGGCTTTAAAATTTGTTTAATAAAATCGCTTAGAAATAAGTGGGCTTTGTTTGGCATTAATTGATTACTCTTTATTGCAACTCTTTTATATTTGGGAAAATCGTAAAGAGGAAATACTACCCAAATATTGAAAAATATTGGGTAGTCATTTAGAAATCATTTGCACATCTAAAGGACCTTCCATTAGAAATATATCATATTAATACCCGTTGGCATTACATTTTATTGAATGGGACACAACCTTAGTTCAGTTAATCACATTAATTACAATTTTAATTAATCATACTTGTCACTATTGCAATTAAATTATTACACAATCAATTCCCATATTCTTGTTACCTTAACGGAATAGAAATACGATTTAAGTTGAGATTCACACTACCCAAGTAATCTTTTCATGCCTATTCCCTGTGGGATTCGACCCCAACTTTGTTGGGTTATTATATTTGACTTCGACCGCTGTACACTATTTTTAAGGTGTAATTTGAGCGTATCAAATTTTGGCGCCGTTGCCGGGGAATACGGTTTTGAAATTACTAGATAGTGTGTACTTTACTTTATATATTTTTCTATTCCATCACACGTTGCTCGTTTTATTTGGTGTACTAGGTCGAAATGGTCAATGTTTATGATGAAGAGGAGAACCCTTTCGCCGACATCGAAGAATACATTGACGACACCAATTCTATCCTCCCTCCGGTGGTTGGTGCATCTACATTAAAAGTGGATCATGGGATGATTCTAATGCTAAAGGTGGAAGGATTGTTCCACAACTCAACAGATGATGATCCGACGCAACACCTAAGGAACTTCTTGGGTGTATGCGCCATGCACAAACAAAACCAATGTGACAGATGATGCTTTGAGGTTCGGGGTGTTCAAGTACTCGTTGGCGGGAGAAGCGAAAAAGTGGCTTCAAAATTACCTCCTCAATCTATCACAACATGGCTTGAGCTTGTCCGAGCTTTCTTAGCAAAGTGGTTCCCAAATAGCAAAAAATCAGAGCTCAGAGATAAAATATTTTTCTTCAAGAAATTGTCAGGAGAACACTTATACGAGGCATGGGACCGGTTCAAGCTATACCTAGTGAGATCACCAAATCATGGGTTCCCAGACCATATTTTGTCAGAGAAATTCTATATGGGTTTGGACCCACTATCCCAGTCCATTGTTAAAAATGCCGCAGATGGGTCCTTCATGGACAAGTCATTCGCTAGGATTACTCAAATTTTAGACAAAATGGGAAAGCACAATCAAGCATGGAACTCAGAGGATGCTAGCGGTGGAATTTTCTTATGGCACTCCCTCTCTTACCAACATGATTAAAGATAATCAAAAGAGAGACTAATTGATTGCCGGTCTTGCTACCAACATTGATGTGTTAACAAAAGATGTTCACTGAGAGTCAAACAAGAAAGGTAAATATGGTTGAAGACATGCAATCGATGGGGAATCAAGATTTTGAAGAAGCCAACTATGTCCAAAACTCTCAAGGTGGTTACTGCCAACAAAATAATTAGAGGCCAAACCCGCAAGGTCAAGGCCAACAAAATTGGCGAAATGATCAAAGTGGTCAAGGATCGTGGAACAACAACAATAATTATGCCAATAGAAGTTCCAACCCTTATGTTCCACCGAAAGGGAAATATTCCAACTCTTCACAATACAAGGAGGGTCTGCCAAATGAGTCCAAAATGGAAGGGATGCTAGAGAGAATTTTGAAAAATCAAGAGCGAAGTGATGCAACAATGAAAAATATGTCCGGGGTAGTGGGATCACACACCGCCTCCATTCAAAAGCTTGAGATGCAAATAAGAGATTTGGCACGAGAACAAACTCCCAAACTAAAAAGTACTCTTCAAAGTGACACCATTGTCAACCCTAAAGGTGGTGCAAGCGGACCATCTTCTCATTGTATGACCATCACTACTAGAAGTGGTAAGGTGATTCAAGATGAAAGTGAACAAGTGGTTGATATTGAAAATCTTGAACAAGAAGTGGAAGCACAAGGTGAGTTGCCGGGTGTTGTGGAAATTGAGAAGGCCTCCCAAGAGGTAAAATTCCAAGAAGCAAAAGATGGAGAGGTGAAGGAAAAAGTGAAGGAGACCCCAAAATCTCCTTCACTAATTCATCGACCTACTCCCCCATTCCCTCAAAGGCTTGCACGAAGGGTGGACGATGGTAAGTTTGAAAAGTTCTATGACATCTTGAAACAATTGTCGGTAAACATCCCATTCTTAGAGGCTTTACAAGAAACGCCGTTGAAGAATTTGATGACCAAGAAGAGAACTACAAAGAACGAAGTGGTGAACTTGACTCATCGGGTAAGTTGGATAATTGCGACAACCACCATTGAGAAAAAGGGAGACCCCAGAGCATTCAGTATCCCGTGTACCATCGGGTTGAGAGACTTTGCTATAGCACTTTGCGATAACGGGGCTAGTATAACTTTGATGCCTCTTTCTATATACAAGAAGCGGTATTGGGGTTTCCAAGGACTACTAGCATGAGATTGAAAATGGCCGACCGATCAATTAAGAAACCTGTGGGCATTGTTGATGATCTTGGTAAAGGTGGGGAAGTTCCTTCTCCCGGACAATTTTGTCATCTTGTATTGTGGGGTAGACAAGGAGATTCCTGTCATTTTAGGAAGACCATTCCTTGCGACAGTAAGAGCTTTAATGGACTCAGAACGACATGAAATCAAGTTCTGAGTGAATGATGAGGAAGTCACCTTCCAAGATAGCAAGGGTTTGAAATTTACAAGTGCATACGAGGGAATCTCGGTCATTGATGCAGTTCATGAGGTTGAAGATGCCATTGAGATGAGATGGAAGAAGAATGCCTCGGCGAGTCTTTTGCGGCAATCTTGGTGAACTTTGATGGTGAAGACATTGAGGGGTATGTTGAAATAATAAACGCATTGGAAGGACGTGGGACTTACACATATGCACCAAAGAAGCTTTCTCTTGACTTAGAAGATCGAGCTACCCCTACCGCAAAACCTTCAATCATTGAGCCACCACAACTTGAGCTCAAACCACTTCCATCACACTTGAGGTACACATTTCTCGACTCTAATAACACTTTACCGGTAATCATTTCTTCTTTGTTGAATGATGTGCAGGTTGATGAAATGTTGAATGTCTTGCGGGAGCACCGACAAGCACTTGGATGGACAATAGCGGACATTTGAGGAATCCCCGCCGGGATATGTGAGCACAAAATTCAATTGGAAGAAGGGAGCAGAAAAGTGTGGAACATCAAAGAAGATTAAATCCTTCAATGCAAGAAGTGGTCAAGAAATAAATAATCAAATGGTTGGATGCCGGGGTAGTCTACCCCATTGCGGATAGTCCATGGGTGAGTCTGGTACAATGTGTACCCAAGAAGGGAGACATGACGGTGATTTACAATGAAAAAATGAGCTTATCCCCACTCGGACGGTCACTGGATGGAGAGTATGCATGGATTATCGGAAGCTCAACAATGCCACATGCAAGGATAATTTCCCTATGCCTTTTATTGATCAAATGCTTGATCGGCTAGCAGGAAGATCATTCTATTGCTTCCTCGATGGGTACTCCGGCTACAATCAAATCAATATAGCTTTGGAGGATCAAGAGAAGACCACTTTCACTTACCCTTATGGAACGTTTGCCTTTAGTCGGATGCCGTTTGGTTTGTGCAACGCTACGGCTACTTTTCAACGATGCATGATGTCCATTTTATCCGACATGGTGGAAGACTTCCTAGAGGTTTTCATGGATGATTTTTCGCTGGTTGGTGACTCTTTTGAGCATTGTCTTGACAACCTTAGACAAGTGCTCAAGAGATGTGAGGAGACCAATCTCGTGCTTAATTGGGAGAAATGCCACTTCATGGTGGACGAAGGCATTGTCTTGGGGCATAAAATTTCAAAAAGTGTCATTGAAGTTGATCGGGCAAATATTGAAATCATTTCCAAACTCCCTCCGCCAACATCGATAAAGGGTATTCAAGGCTTTCTTGGGCACGCCGGATTCTATCGGCGCTTTATCAAGGAATTTTCCAACATTGCAAACCATATGTGCAAGCTCCTTGAGAAATATGCCAAATTTGTGTTCGATGAGAAGTGCCTCAAGGCTTTTGAGCTAAAGGATAAGCTCCCCATGACAACCATTATTGTCACACCTGATTGGTCTCTTCCATTCAAGCTCATGTGTGACGCCAGTAGTGTAGCAATTGGAGAGGTTCTGGGTCAACGACATAAAAAAGTTCTCCATCCAGTTTATTATGCAAGCAAGACACTCAATGATGCGCAAATGAACTATACGGTGACGGAGCAAGATCTTCTTGCTATTGTGTATGCTTTCAAAAAATTCTGAGCTTATTTGTTAGGATCCAAGGTGGTGGTCTACACCGACCATGCTGCTCTTCTCTACTTCATGGCGAAGAAAGATGCCAAACCAAGACTAATCTGGTGGGTCCTCTTATTAAAAGAATTTGACTTTGAAGTCAAGGACCGAAAGGGCACCGAGAACCAAGTGGCGGACCATCTCTCTAGACTTGAAGAAGACGGACGACCAAAGGATGATCTTGATAGCAATGATGCCTTCCAGAATGAGCACATCTTGGAATTGTCTTCTTCATCCACTCCTTGGTACGCCGACATTGCCAACTACTTGGTTAGTGACCTAATCGCGGATGATTTGGAAGCATACCAAAAGAAGAAGTTCTTAAGAGATTGTCAGGAATATTATTGGGAGGAACCATTCTTGTTCCGTATCTGTGCGGACAACATTATTAGAAGGTGTGTTTCAGAGGAAGAAATGATGAAAATACTAAAGGCATGCGGTGACTCACCGGTTGGTGGTCATCAAGGAGGTAATCAGACGGCGGCAAAAGTGCTTGAATGTAGTTATTATTGGTCGTCCCTCTATCATGATGCCAACCAAATGGTCAAATCTTGTGACCAATGTCATAGAAAGGGATCAATCTCCAAGAGACACGAAATGCCTATGAACTTTGTGATGGAGGTTGAAATCTTTGATGTGTGGGGCATTGACTTTATGGGGCCCTTTGTGAGTTCCTGTGGTATGAAGTACATTCTGGTAGCTGTGGACTACGTGTCCAAATGGGTTGAAGCTATTTCCTTGCCAAACAATGAGGCAAGGAGTGTGAATGCGTTCTTAAAAAAAAACATATTCACGCGGTTTGGCACTCCTAGAGACATTCTCAGTGATGGTGGTTCTCATTTTTGCAACAAGGCTTTCACTGGGCTGCTAGAGAAATACGGTGTAAAGCACAAGGTAACCACCCCTTATCATCCCCAATCAAGTAGCCAGGTAGAAGTCTCCAATCGGGAGATCAAGAAAGCAAGACTCCTATTGGTACTTCTCCCTACCGGTTTGTCAAGGAAGCTGGATGACGCACTGTGGGCATACTGCACGGTGTACAAGACTCCTATTGGTACTTCTCCCTACCGGTTAGTGTTCGGTAAGGCCTTCCCTCTACCTGTGGAACTGGAGCACAAAGCCATGTGGGCTCTGAAGAAGTTGAACTTGGACTGGACTGAAGCTGTAAATTTGAGGCTAACTCAACTCAACAAAATGGAGGAATTCCGTTTTCATGCTTATGAAAGTGCAGTTGTGTATAAGGAAAGGATGAAATTTGTCCATGACAAGAAGATTTTGAAAAGGGAGTTCAAGACCGGTGACTTGGTGTTGCTCTTCAACTCAAGACTTAAACTGTATTCGGGCAAGCTCAAATCAAAATGGTCCGGTCCTTTCAAAGTGGTAGATGTATCCTCATTTGGCGTTGTGGCATTAGCATCTTAGGATGGGCTCCGTAATTTCAAAGTAAATGGCCAACGCATCAAACACTAGTTGGGCATAGATGGAGAGAGGCATGTGGTAGAGAAATTGGCTCTTAAGGATGGTCTCTGCCCTACCGATGAATGAATTCAAAAGAATGCCAACTTCGTCGTGCCACGACGTTAAATCAAGCGCTTCATGGGAGGCAACCCATGTGTGGTAACACCCTTTTTGTCCTGTAAATTTCAAATTTTATTAATTTTATGTAATTGAGAAATTTAAAGTGTGTGTTAGAGTGCAGGTGGTTCAAAAGTTCACAAAACAGGGTAAAATTGCGAGTGAAAGGGAAGCTAAGAAAGAATGTCCAGTTTGCGACACAAATGGGACCGCATTTTCACTATGCAGATCGCATTGTTATCGCAAACCTGGACAGTTAGTTTGGCACTTTTGGATGGCTGGAATGCGGTGCCAAGGTGCACTATGCGAACCGCATTTCACTTATGCGATCGCATAGTGCATCGGATTGTGAACCTTGGGTAACCTTAGTAATACACCACCGTATAACTAGTATGCGGTCGCATACCAGGTTATGCGGCCACTTTCCCATCGTAATATGCCTAGGTACGTTTCCTACTCTCTTCGCATAGTTCACCATAAACGACCGCACTAACAACACTCTACACTTAAACAAAAACAAAACATAAGTAAAAGAAAAAGAAGAAGAGAAACAACTAAGTTGAAATTGAACGGGTTAACAAAGACGACATATGTGGATTCTCATCTTGGTTGTTGTTTCGTTTTCATCCTCATCTGGTACGTTTACCTCTTCTCATCTCAATTTCTTGTAGATTCTTGTAGTCTAGGTTAACCTTTGTTGTAGTTGTTTTGTCTTTTTGATTGTTGCACGTTTTTGTTCCCTTTTTGTCTATGTGTGTGTGTCTGCATGTAAAAGGGGGGGAGGGGAATCCTTGAAAAACTTGCTAAGTATGGCTTGATAGGTCGTGAAGTTAGGGGCGCCATTGTTAGGGTGAATGAAGTTTTGAAAATGATAAGTTTTGCGGTCCGCATATTGGTTATGTGGTCCGAGTTATTATAGGTCAAGTGAGGAAGATGCCACAATGCGACAACTCTGCGATCGCATAGTTAATATGCGGACCGCAGAGACATCGCATACTTGCACAGTTAATGCCCCAATTCAGCTTAACGTTTGCGGCAGGTCTGCGATCGCAAACCCACCTTTGCGGTACGTTATGCGATCACATAGTGTGATGATATTTTTTGTGCATTAATTTTGTGATGACTATGCGAACCGCATAATGGATATGCGATCTCATATGTCATCGCATTATTCACTCTTTTAATCAGATGACAACTTTACGACAGGTTTGCGGTCTGCATAGTGGTTATGCGATCGCATAACCTGTCGCATAGTGGATTTTCTTAGTTAAATCTTCCCTGCTGTCTGCTACACCACTCACACATCTTTTCTTTGCAGATATGCCTCGCAAACATATACCTTCAACCAATAAAAGGGCCTCCTCAAGACGTCAAGCACCTCCGGAAAAACGTTCTCGTCAAGCACAACCCCCATCCATTGATGAACGTCACTCCCAGCCTGAAGAGGAGGAGACTTTGCCGGAGGTTGATCTAATGGCTGAGGCAAGGAGGAAACAAGGTGATGATTACCAGCTCAGGTTCCCACTCCCTGATTCCAGAGCTCTGCATAAAGCAGGGCTTGAAAAGCGGAAAATCCTGGCTGAAAAGCAATTGAGTCTTAATGGCCTCCAGGAACAATACCCTCACATTCTGGCAAACATCAAAGATAGAAAGTGGGAGTGTTTCACCGATCCACCTGATGACTATAATGAGACATTGGTGGGGAATTCTATGCCTCCTATGCAGCTTCCAGGACTGCCCACCACAAACGCAACAAGGTGTTCTATGAGCAGGTTTTGGTTCGGGGGAAGCAAGTACTATGTGACAGGGCTGCCATCAATGATCACTATTTTAAAGTAGGGTGCCCGAGAACAGTTGAGTATGAGGCCAAAGTGGCTAACAAAGATTGTGAACGTGCTTGGGTTGCCTCAGTGATTGCCAAAGGGACCCCATCCTGGATTGACCCTCGGTACAAAATATACAAGGAGGATCTTACAATAGAGGGGAGGTTCTGGCTCAACTTTGTCACTTCACGCTTGATCCCAACCCGGAATAAGACGGATATAAGTATTGAGAAAGCTCTGCTCATTTCTTGCATTATGACCGGGATCACGATTGACGTGAGTGACATCATCTTCAGGGAGATAGGAGTCCGGGCATGGCAGAAACAAACATCATTCCCCTTACCATGCTTGATCATAGCACTATGTAAGGCTGTTCATGTTCCTTTAATGCCACATTCTGGCAGGAATGGAAAAGAGGAGAAGGACATTGACATCACACGCATTAGTGATGCGGTGCCAAAGGTAGTTGCTGCTCCTTCGGAGATTCAGATTTATATTCCTAACGAGGCAGACCTCTCCAACTCCCAGACTCCTATGGCACCTCAGACTGTAGAGGCATCCACTGCTGCTCCACAGCCTACCCCTCAGGCCAGTGCTCAACCACATGTTTCACTGCCAGTCCTTTCGAAGCTTGGTCTCCTAGATCATCACACCAATGCTAAGGTAGACAAGCTTCTGAAGGACCTCCCTATACTTATCAGGAAGGCCCTGACCCCCATTCAGTCATCAGTGACGGCCCTACAACAACAACACATATTTTACGAGGGTCGCCTAAAGAGGCTTGAGGCTAGGATTGAGAAGATAGAGCGTGGTGAGGTTGGATACCTACCAACGCTCCGTGCTGATGTGACCACTCTGAAGACTGAGCTCTATAAATTGCAGAATTTGGAGTTTGATTTATCTTCCTTCCTGCTCAAGGAAGGAGATCAGGGAGTGGGCACATCTGAGACTGGGATGGGTCTTGATTTCTCTATACTGATGACAGCCCAGGCAACCCCGACTGTTGGAGCCTCCCAGCCTTCCCTTTCCCCTGCGCCAGTTGACATACATTCTGGGGATGAGTCCGGACATTCCTCAGAGTCCGAGGGTGGGGATTCAGTTGATAAGGAATATTATGAGGAAGACTTGTTTGCTGATGATGAAGGCCCTCAGGATAAGGGAAAGTAGGTTGCCGTCACCACAACTGCGGAGGAAGAAGAAGCAGCTCAGTTACAGTTGGTGATAAAGTGGTCACTAGTTGACAAAGCTACTCGGGCCACAACATCAGACATTCCACCGTCAGCAGGCGAGGCCAGCAGCTCTAAGTCCCCACCTTCAGTTTCAGCTAAGACTTCAGCAGCCCCAGTTCCACTAGCAGTTATTGACCCCTCTGACACACAGCAGGCTATTGACTCCCATAGCGCTTAGTGCGCCTCAGGGAGCCCCTAAACTCTGTTTTACATTCTTATGCATTGGGGAAAATGCATGCTTTTACGTTGGGGGGTGGGATAGCCTTGTACTCATTTTTTTTTGAAATCCTTGAACTATTGTACTTGTTTTCTTTTTGTGTTATATGTGCTTTTCAAGTTATCGGTGAACTCCTATACGTACTTATGTTGTTGATCGTTAGCTTGTGTTGTCTTTGTACATATGCTATCCGTGTATATATATATATATATATATATATATATATATATAAAATAACAAACAAAAATAAGTAGATAGTGTTATGCATGTCATCAGTAGTAATTAGCAATGAATTCCCCTTGGTTTCTCTTCGCCATGTTCTTTTCCAGGGGTGTAATAGTAGAACCATGGCAGTAGGATGAAACGTATTGACCGGTTTGGTGTAAGTGTCTAGTCTCAAGCATGTGTGTCTGTAAATAACCTATACCCTTTCGTTTAAAAAGAATAACAGAAGTTATCTTGTGTTGTAAGGGCTCAACTGTGTGAACTTGAGGCTCGCTTTTTGACTCTATGCTTACTTAGAATTATACATGTAGATATAATGAAAGCTTCGAGTTGCCAAGTGTTGACTTGAGAGCTAAAACTATGTTGATCCGAACAGTCATGTGTCGTATGTGTTAGCGTTTGTATAAATAATTCTTGTGTTTACTTCTATCATCTAGAACTTGCCCGATTTATTTTTCGATGATAATGATAAGTACATTTAGTTGGATAAATGACCTTAGTCATTCTTGTGATATTGGAAAACCCAGTGAGCCTTTCAAGCTACCCAATGTATTCATGATTATCACTAGTTACCCATTGAGCCTTTAGCCTTTTTGTTGGACACCTCATAACAAACCTTTCCCGTTTTTGTAAAATAATTCCCTCTTTTGAACCCGTCCCTCCTTGAACATTGAGAATGAGGATAAAAGCCTAAGTTGGGGGTGCGGTGTCAAAGTGGAAGTTGATAAGGTTGTACATTGAGCGTAGGAACTCGTACCTCTAAATATTCACATGAAATTATTCAAGCTCCAAAAGAATAACAAAAAAAAAACAAAAGAGAAAGAGAAAAGAAAAGAAATATTTGTATATATATATATATACATATGGAGCTTTGAAAAAAAGAAAAAAAAGGGCATTTCAGGTGGTTCAAAGTTGGTAACTAGGAGCCAATAAAGGATATGTGGGTTGAAAAGAAATAAAGGGCATTGAAAGAGAAAAATGTGAGTAGTGTTCAAGGAGGGTGTAGTCACTTGTACCCAAATGATTATCCAACCCTTCCCTAAGCCTACATTACAAGCTTAAAAAGTCCTTATGGGATCTCCAACCGAATGTTCTTAAATGGGCAACGAATCAAAATAAGGGCAAGCCTATGGTATGATGTGTTGTAACACTTGAAACTCTTTGTGAGAGCGAGTGTCTTTGTCAATATGTCCCTTTTTGCTGTCATTGTAAATATCGTGAGTTGGGACCTTCTTTTTGGTAAGGGAACATGAACTGTGAAGTTTGACAGAAGTTGAGTTCTTGAAGTCGGATGCAAGTGCGCTCGACTGACAGTAACGTTTTGTCAAATTGGTTGAGGCTCAAAGTCACAAGTTGATTAGGTTCCTTGTAAATAACGATGATTGTTCTTAAAGGGTAAGTAAACGAAAATACATGCTTGTGGTTCTAGAAATTAACACCGTCCTTAGTCATTATTTTTTCCGGTCTTGTAGTTGGAGTCTATGTTATGATAGAGTCGTTTTAGTTGCTTGATGACAAGAAAGAGTTTAAGTTGGGGGTGTTGATGTGCCAAAGAATTTTGGCACATTTAATACCAAAATGCTTAGATGTTAGCTTGTTTTAAGTGCATTTATCTTTTATACTCATTAAATTTTGATGTTTTGCAGTGCATGAGGCTTGAAAACTCAAGAACATGTAAACGAAGTCAAAAAGCTAAAAACAAAAAAGACAAGAGAAAGGAAAAATGCGATCACAGAAGTGAACATGCGGATCGCATATTCAACATGCGAACCGCAGAATCGTCAAGGGACTCCCAAAGCTCAACAGCCTGCTAAGCCAATTTCTCGGGCAAGAATGCGATCCATTATGCGATCGCATAATGGATCTGCGAGCCACACAACGAACCGCAAATCTCCTGTGCTGAAAGCTGAGAACAAACCTGCAATGAAAATATGTGGTCGCTTAACATCAATGCGAACCGCATATCAAGAATACGATGAGTACCTGGAAGCTAGGGTTTTGAATCTGCGATGGATCTGTAGAGAATGTGAACCGCATTCCTCTTATGTGATAGGAATGCTGTCGCATAGTAGACCTGGAAGGGCATTTTTGTATGTTTTTGACCCCGAGTTTCAGCCCACTATAAATAGATTTATTGGGGTTTGATGGGTCATTCTTGTGTGGTCTTTGAGCTACAACATACTCTTTGAATATTCCTCTATTTTGGAAGCTTTAGAAGTGAAAATTTTATTTTGTAAGCTTCATGACATTTATTACACATATCTTTTTGTCTTTAAGCATGAGTAGCTAGTTTTAAATACTAAGGTTGTGGACCCTAAATGGGTATTATGTTATTGGGTATTTAACATTGAATATATATATAATGGTTGGTTGATACTTATTTACTTCTCATTCTTCATTTATTGTTGGTGGTTGCAAACATCAACAAGTGCCATTAATTCTTTCTTTGCTTGGAAAAGTGAGCTAGGATTGGTAGGAGTAAATATCAACGACTCAAGGCTTTAAACCTTGTTTAATAGAATCGCTTAGGAATAAGTGTGTTTTATTTGGCATTAATTGATTACTCTTCATTGTAACTCCTTTATATTTGGGAAAATCGTAAAGAGGAAATACTACCCAACTAATTGAAAATATTGGGTAGAAATCATTTGCATATCTAAAGGACCTTCCATTAGAAATATATCATATTAATACACATTGGCATTACATTTTATTGAAGGGGACACAATATTAGTTCAGTTAATCACATTAATTACAAGTTTAATTGATCATACTTGTCACTATTGCAACTAAATTATTACACAATCAATTCCAATATTCTTGTTACCTTAACGGAATAGATTCAGATCTAAGTTGAGATTCACACTACCCAAGTAATCTTTTCATGCCTATTCCTTGTGGGATTCGACCCCAACCTGGTTGGATTATTATATTTGACTTTGACCGCTTTATACTATTTTTAAGGTGTAATTTGAGCGTATCAATTCTTATGAGTAATATTAACCTTGTCAACCAATAAACCAGATAAATTAATTAGTCAAATCAATTGAAGAATACAATATTATTATTAGATAGCTCATAACCCTATATCGTTTTCATCGCATTGATAACATAAAAATCTGCAATCCTTTTGTGTAGAGTTCACTATTTATTTTTCTTTATTTTAATTAGTTTAGAATCAATACTTCTAGGTTTAATTCTTGATTAGATTGTTAGGATAGTCCAATTTAGTTAATAGTTAATCACAAGTCCTCATGAGTTTGACATCCAACTTTCAGTCACTTTAATACTTGACGACCGCGCATACTTGCGTGTGTGTTTGGCCGCAACAAGTTTTTGGCATCGTTTCCGGAGACTTAGAAATTAGCTATTTTATAGATTAGACATTTATTTTCTATTTTATTCATTTCTTTTCTTTTTTTAGTTTAGTTAGTATTTTTTTAAATTTTAACATGGCATCTTGGAACGAAAATTATTCGAATGATGGTTATTCTTATTTTGATGATCCTTGTCCATATTGTGGAGGACCCACTTGTGGAAAAATTGTCAGAATTTTTCCGGGAGCGGGTTGTATACACAATCTGAGTTCTTTGAGTGGAGTATTTGTAATATGTGTGGTGGTCAAGATGGTCATTGGGATGGTTGTCCTAATTCTTTGTATCCTTATCTGCGCTCTTATTATGATCTTTCTAGTGATGATTGTGAGTTTGATAGGGGAAATGAAGTGCAGGATATGGAACCTAATGCATATATTAGCGATATTTTGAGTCAAGTAGCAGAGCAATAGAATGAACTCAAAAAAGATATGAAAGGAACACCGTGTGGATTACTACTCAGTGAAGCAAACATTGATTTTCGTAGCTTTTACTTATTATTTTGTATTTCAATTATGCAAGTTATTTTAGAATTGGTTTTTATGAATATGAGTAGCTAAGTTTCTTAATCTAGGGTTTTGGTGGAACCCGTTGGGGGATAAACTTATGGTGATATTAATATAGTTTGGTTGATTGTTCATCTCTATTTGTTCAGCTACGTTCTTGTTGTAGTTAATTGAATGGCCATCAATTAGCTGTGCCTATTTAGTATGTATCTACTTGAGAGAGAGTGAATATTTAGGTAATTGTTTCAAAAACACCACTCCCAGAGTATAGACGAAAGTCATAACCGAGGGTTTAAAAGTTGGATTAGAAATAACGATACTTCAGGTGCAATCTAAAGTGAACTGTAAAGCAATCTAGCTAGCGTAAATTGAGAGAGTGTTTCTAGTAAATTATCATAATTACTTGAGAGAGATTTATGGTAGATAGAGTGTTCATGATTGATAGAGATAATTAATCAAAGTATATGAAATATCTGAGAAGTAAGTTCACCAACGGGGGAAACCATAGCCTTAGACCTTTATCATAATTATTTACAACACATTGTTAGTAATTGTTAGTTATTATTATTGTTAGTAGAATTCGTAAAACATCATCAATTTATATTCAAAAAGTCTTGAGAGAATTGATTGAGTAAAAGTTGCGTATTCTAAAGGCTTGATTGATACGTAAATTCCCTGTGGGATCGACTCTAGGCATAATACCCCGGATTATATTTGCAACGCCCGCTTAGTCTTTTATTATACATAGTTGAGCGTGATCATTAGACATCAAATAACAATCCAAAATCCACCAAATGTTGGTGTCCGCCGTGGCGTACGGCCCGATCCCATCCTGTAATCCTCGCCGTGGCGTACGACCCGATCCCATCCTGTAGTCTCAATATCGCTATGGCGTACGACCCGATCCTATCCTGTAGTATCAATCTTGCCGTGGCGTACGACCTAATCCCATCCTGTAGTCTCAATCAGGCCATGGCGTATGACCCGATCCCATCCTGTAGTCTCAATCTTGCCATGGCGTACGACCTGATCCCATCCTGTAGTCTCAATCTTGCCGTGGCGTACGGCCCGATCCCATAATATACTCTCTCATCACTCTTCCGTGGCGTATAGCCTGATCCCACAATATAATCAATCATCACTCTGCCGTGGCGTACGACCCGATCCCATAATATAGTCAATCATCACTCTGTCGTGGCGTACGACCCGATCCCATCCCGTGATTATTCTTATCACACTTAAATCAAGCCAAGTATCACAACGTTCAAAGAAAACAAACCAATCACACAAGAATACAAGTCATATTTAGGCTACAACAGGGAAAAACAATGAACATGCTGTGTCCAAACTACCCCGGACGAAGCAGTAATAGCCACTACGTACGGACTCTCGTCACTTGGTGCGTACGTAGACCCCAAACAAGATCACATAGCAATCAAGGTTACCTAGAAGGACAATTTCCCTCTTACGAGGTTAGAAAGGATTCTCACCTCGATAAAAGCACTCCTCGGACCAAGGACCGGATCAAAAGATGCACCTGAACTCCGAAACTACTCCTGACGGCTCACAACTAGCCAAACATGATGTAATTGAATCAATTTAAGGTTCAGGAAGAAGTATTAGCAAGAATTCCTAAAATTTAACATTCTTGATGATTCTTGAAATTTCGATCCCAGGCCCACGCGCTCGGATTTCGAAAATTCTTGGAGGAATAGCTTACCCGAAGCCTAAGAAGAGAAATTATATAATTTATTTAAGAATTCAATGGCTCAAAAGGGGTAATTCACAAATTTTCCAAAAATCCCATTTACAACCCAAAACCTAGGTTTTTCCAAGATTTAGTAGTTGATTTACCTTGTTAATTCATGCGTGGAACTAGATAAATGAAAGGACTTACTTACCTCTACCGAATTTGGCTCAAGAGCAGGTTCTTGAAGCTCCTAGGACTCTCTAATGGAGGTGAGATGGTTGAAAAATGAAGAAGACCCGTAATTATGGGCATTTAAATGAGGCTGCCTACAGGGGTTCCGCACCTGCGACCTTGGGACCGTAGGTGCGGTCTCGCTACCGCGAGAAATTGTTCGCCCATGCGGAAAAGGGCCTGGGACCCTTGGCTCGTACCTGCGGAGTCGGGAGCCGCACTAGCGGTCCCGCTCGGAAGATAGGTCGCGCCTGTGATGGGGGTCGTACCTGCGAAGGGGAAGTCCGCACCATCGGGCACAAGTCCGCACCAGCGATCACACCAGCTGTTGTGCACCAACAGTGATTTTTGCTGGTTTGTGGCCTCATGTGGGGTCCGGGAGGCACTGGGCCCACCCGAGCCCCTGTCAAAATATACCCACAAGTCCCAAATCATTATACGGACTTGCTCGAGCCTACTAATCACTCATAACATCGCTAAAACTCAAAATCACTCTCCAAAACCCCTTGAATCAAATTAAGAACTTAAGAAATTCTAGAATTCACCTCATCGCGCCGAACGTGCCTATACTACTCGGAATGACTTCAAATTTTACAGACAAGTCATAAATGACTATACAGAACTATTCCTGGTCTCGAAATTCCGTTCGGACCTCGAAACCACAAAAATGTGTCCCAAACCAAAATATGGACTTAAGGAACTTCTTGTTTCAATATTGGGCGCCGAAATGCTCCCGGGTCATCAGAAACCCAATCCGAACATACGCCTAAGCTTGAAATCATCACACGAAGCTACTGGAACCGATGAAACTCGATTCCGGGGTCTCTTACCCAAAATGTTGATCGAAGTCAAACTTGGCCTTAAAGGCCAACCTTAAGGAACCATTTGTTCCTATTGCACTCAAAACACCTCCGAATCCCAGACCACCAATCCCCGCAAGTCATAAATCACAACATGTTGCTATGGGAAGTTTCATTTAGGGGAACGGGGTTTGATAACGCAAAACGACCGGTCAGGTCGTTACACTTTTACCTTCTTGTTATTTATAGTGTGCATTGATGATATTGCACAATTTTAAGTGTAGGGTGAAGAGATTGTTTGGATGATTTCATGTGCTATCCTAGGTTAGTTGTAGTATTCTTTATTAGTGTAGTAGTTTTTATGTAAAGAACAAATAATATTTGAAAAAAAATGAAAATTGAAAAAAAAAACCCCAGAAAATTTTGACTTTTCCCGACGATTGATCTCCTAGACAGTTTTCTTGACGGATTAAAGTCTAAACAAAAAAAATGAAAAATACGAAAATATGTCCTTTAGTTTTCTGTAGGTAGTAATAATCCCCAGTGGTTTTTCTTTGTGCCTCGGTTCTTTTCCATGGGATGTATTTTGAATCGGGTAGTAATTTTTTTATTTTTAGAGTAGATTAGGAATTTAGGGAATAAAAGGAGGAAGAATGTTGAACCTAGGGGCCACTGACGTGTTTGATAGTAGCATATTTATGCTTTGGCATGTGTAGTATCTTCTCAATGATTTGAAATTATTGATCTTTCTTAGTTGGATAGCATGTTTTGTGACGCCTATGTCTCATTTACTTGACTTACGTTCACTTTGTGCTCAATGCTTAATATCTCGTGGCTCCATGAATACTTAAATTTTTTGACAGCCGGAGTGGGACTATCCCTAGTGAGTCATGTTCCATGTGTGGTGAAATTTTTTTGAGTCCATGTTTTTGTGATTGAGTCTAGAACTTGCCCGGTATGTGAGTTGAAGCGAAATTTTAGGTGACGCTCTGTTTGAGAAATGATTTTAGGCTTTTGAGCCTATAGACTTTTATTTGGCACCCACATTACTGGCCTATACCCTTTTGTTTTTAAATGACATTGTTTTGTTCCTTTTACCTCTTAAAGCACTTTAATTGTGAAATGAGCGCTAAAAAAAGGTAAGAAGGGACTAAGTATGGGGTGACTTTTGAGTGGAACCAATGAATGGAAGAAAGGTGCACTTATTTTCTAAAAAAAATACACCACTAGGGAAAATTGAAAAAAAAATAGTTGGGAAAAAAGAGAGAAAAATCTGGAAAAAAAAGAAGGAAAAACATAAATGAATAAAGTGTTGTCTTGTTCTTGCTAGTGGGTATAAATTAAAATAGTGCTTAAAGAAAAAGGGAATGCTATTGGGGAGTTATTTTATTTGTGAAATTGAAGTGGTGTTGAAGAAAATAGGCTTATAGTAATTTTGTGATGTGTTAAAGTACTTAGGAGGGTGAGTCATTATTCCTTAACTATATCCTACCCGTCCCTTATCCCATATTACAACCATGAAAAAGTCCAAATTGAGTTTAGATCGAGCGAGCTTACATTAGTAGAGATTTACTTTAAGGGCAAACCTATAGTACCAATTGCATGCATGTGACTTCTTTGTGAAAGTCAACGATTTTCTTTGATATATGTGAGTCATTAGAATATATTTGATCATGAGATTCGAATCTGTGGATTGAACTTGGTCTCTTGTTTTTTTTGTGATGGCACATGGTTTCACAAGGGATAGGTAACGTTATTAGACTTCTCCACGGCGTTGGGTGTTCAAGCCATGACTGCATGGTGACATTGAGTTGATTTTTAGGTTAGGATTGTTGTAAGCATGTTGTCGTTGTTTGAATATTTTTAAAGAATGGCATAAGTAAAGGGAATTGTATGTAATTGCATTTGCTAAAGTTTAATTGTTAATATCAACCATTGTCATTGGTGTAGAGTGCTCAAAGATAAAGTTATTTATTGGTTGACTCGAGGACAGGCAATATTTAAGTGTGGGGTGTTGATGTTTTGCTTAATGTATGCATGTTTTGATGTATATTGCCTCACAATGTGCTCATTTCTCGTAGATTTGAGATGTATAAGATAATAATTTATGCTAATTTATGGTATTTCTATGTGTAGGAATAATTTGAATGTAATTTGGGACCAAAGTGCGCGAATTATAGCGAAAATCGGACGAAAGGGAAAAAGTGCAAAGTTGAGGGCCACATGCAGTGTGGGGCGCTATCTGTGGCGCACCAAATAGAATGTTAAAAATTTGAAGGCCAAAGTCGGCGTCCCACACTGCTCTGGACGCTCAAAACGCAAACACATCCTAATTCGACTAGGACTTGGTTATTTATAGCCTAAGGCGCCCCCAACTCATATAAAAGCCAATCTAAACCTATTTTGAGAGGGAGAACAATTTTGACAGACGTTTGACCTAGGTAGATCACAAAGTTGCCGCCGGGTTTCATCTTTTCTTCCACAAAAATTAGTATTTTTGATGTTTCTTTGTATGATTTGTTGTTTGGCTACTATGTCTATGTGGAGATAGAACTTCACATTCTTGGTTGATATACATGAATTATAAATTCATTCTTGTTATTTCAAATTCCATAGACATATAGGCATTAAGTTAGCTTGAAAAGACGAGTAAGAACTCGACAGATTCGTATGTGTCACGACCCCAAATCCTAACAGGCCATGATGACGCCTATCGTGGAACTAGGCTAGCCAACCATCACCTATTATAAGAGTTCACGAATTGAATAATAAGCATGCAACCATAACATAGAATAATATAATTAAGTCTTAGTGTCCCAATAATAGTCTAAACAAAACCTCCCAAGAACTAGACTCAATAATCTTTAGCATCTAAGAAAATAAATCTAACTCTGCTAATACTATGATATATATGTCTCTGAATCAATTACTAAAACTAAATAAGGAAGGGAAGTGGAGAAGCTGTGGATGCTAGACAGCTACCTCGAAATCTCGTAACAGCTGCTAACGAACTGAAACGGCTACTGCTGCGAACTGGTACCTGGATTTCTGCACAGAGGCACAGGGAGTCTTTATGAGTACGCCAACTCAGTAGTAATCAAAATAAATCACAGTCTGAGAAATATAAAACACCCAGCACAAATACATTAATTCACAAAACAGTAGTAAAACACCAAGTCTCAAGAAGTATTTACCAAATACATAAGTTCGAAAACAAATTTCCAGAAATCCTTTGAAACAAGTATAATACCAATATATCTTAGTAAAATTCTCACTAAAACTCAGTAAAACCATCATAAATCTTCCCCTCGGGCCAAAATCATTTGTCGTAACAGTTTCCCCGCAGGCATTCTCTCAATCACTCAGTAACAGCCCCGCGGGCAATAATCATCACTCAGTATCAATCATCACTAAATAGGTACCTGCGCTTGTGTACAGACTCCGGAGGGGCTCCTACAGCCCAAGCGCTATAACAACATAAGGCCTGAAATCCTCCTCACAATATAGGCCTGAAAGCCTCCCTCATATAAGTCCTGAAAGCCTCCTTACAATATAGGCGTGAAAGCCTCACCCAGTCAGACACGCTCAATTTTCCCTTAGGCCATAAACATACCGGGTTCTCGACCCAAAATAGTGTTTCGTTTTTCAAGAAATAGTATATATATACTCTGAGTGTCAAACAATTTTACAGAAAATACTGAGTGTAAAATCACAACATATCAGTGAGGAAAAATAATAAAACATCCCCCAAGGGGTAAACAGGTTGGCACTAGGCCCCAAACATGGCTTACAGCCCAGATCATATCAAGTATATATAGTACTATTGGAAATAAGCTTTAAAAGCCGTTTCGCAACTCAATATTCGCCTAAGTAAGGAATAAATCTCCAAAGTTTCAACCTTTGCATTTCAAAACCCGTGAAAGGGTGCAGAGTCTGGGGTTTCATACCCTCAGGACATGATTTAAAGACATTACTTACCTCAAACTAGCCCGAAACTACACCGCAATGTGTTTTCCTTTCGAATCAACTTCCAGATGCTCCAAATCTACCAAGTTCAGATTTTTATCATCAAACTATGCTCAAGGAATAAATTCCAATTGAAAAATATCAAATTTAGCTAAAAAATCCGAATTCGGTCAAAACCCCGACCCCTGAGCCTGTGTCCCGAAACTCAAAAATTTTTATACCAAAATGTTCTTCGTCCTGTCACGAGTCCGCACATATAAAGAAAACCGGAATCGGAGTTCGTTTGACCCCTAAAATCGACCCCTAAATGTCTCATAATCTCAAGCCCTAAATGCACATTTTTCTCTTGATTTTCATGAATTAAATGCTGAGATTATGTTCTATAATCACCCATAAACGAGTTTTAATGATTAAAACACTTACCTCTATGAATAGCATTGATTTCCCTCTTCAAAAATCACCCCTAAAGCTCTCTGTCCGTACACAAATGGTGTAAAAAGGGTTTAAGTCGCGGAGGGTTTAATTATATACTGCCCAGTGATTTCTTCACTGCGATCGTGGCATAAAACATGTGATCGCGATTCACAAAACCTCACTCACATGCGATCTCAACTCTCATCACGCGATCGCGAAGACCATTTGACCTCTCCCCCACGCGCCTTCCTTGACCCTACGCGATCGCAATACCTGACCTGCTCGACCTCTGTGATCGCGAGCACACGTATGCGATCGCAGAGTGTAAATACTACCCCCTCTAAATATGCACTACGCGATCGCGACTCTCTTCACCTGATCGCGGTGAAGGAATTCCTGCTGCACTGACACCAGAAAACCAGCAATTCATCTAAGTCCAAAAATGCCCGTTAACCACCTGAAATCAATCCCGAGCCCCTCTGGACCCCAACCAAACTTACCAACATATCCCATAACATCATTAAAACTTAGTTTCACTCTCAAAACACCAAAACTAACACCAAAACACCAAATTTACATCGGATTCAAGCCTAAGAACTTTGATATTTCTAAAATCCACAAATGATGCCGAAACTATCCAAAACAACTCCGATTAACCTAAAATTTTGCGGACACATCCAAAATGACACTACGAACTTGTTCCAACTGTCAAAATTCCATTCCAACCCGGATAGACTATTTTCCACTGCCGACCAGAAATCACCAAAAACTAACTTTCGCTAATTTAAGCCTTATTCTACACCCGACATCACAAAATTATTCTGAACACACTCCTAAGTCCCAAATCACCTAACGAAGCTATCCGAGCCATAAAATACGCATTCTGAGGTTGTTTACCAATAAGTCAACTCTCAGTTGACTTTTCCTATTTTATGGCTATTTTTAATGACTATGACTGAGCTCTTATTATAATCACTTCGATTTCAAGCCTACCAAATCTAACACATCAATAATAGTATAATCAATCTATGACAAGTCAAATACAGAAATTGTAATGCAGGTTCTACGTAACGACAGACCGGGTCGTTACATTCTCCCCCTCTTAAACAAACATTCATCCTCGAACGGGTCTAGAAACATACCTGGAGTCTCAAACAAGTGAGGATATTTTCTCTGCATCTCCATCTCGGTCTCCCAAGTAGCCTCCTCCACTGGATGACCTCTTCAATGTACTTTCACTGATGCAATCTCCTTGGATCTCAACTTTCTGACCTCACGAGCCAAAATAGCTACTGGCTCAACCTCGTATGACATATCAACCTCAAGCTGAACTGTGCTGAAGTCTAACACATGAGACGGGTCACCAACATACCTCCTGAGCATCGATACGTGAAACACCGGATGAACACTCGACAAGCTGGGTGGCAAGGCAAGTCTATAAGCCACCTCTCCAACCTTCTGAAGCACCTCAAAAGGACCAATAAATCGTGGACTCAGCTTCCCTCTTTTTCCAAACCTCATAACACCCTTCATGGGTGATACCTTAGCAGTACCTTATCACATTCCATAAATGACACATCCCGAACCTTTCGGTCCGCATAACTCTTCTGTCTAGACTGTACCGTGCGAAGTCGCTCCTGAATCAACTTCACATTCTCCAATGCATCCTGAATCAAATCTGTGCTCAATAACTTAGCCTCACCAGGCTCGAACCAACCAACCGGAAATCTACACCTCCTACCATATAAAGCTTCATATGGGGCCATCTAAATACTGGACTGATAGTTGTTATTATATGCAAATTCCGCCAATGGCAGAAACTGATCCCATGAACCACCAAAATCAATCACACAAGCCCGTAACATATCCTCCAATATCTGAATAGTCCATTGCCCGTCGGTCCGAGGGTGAAATGCAGTGCTCAACTCTACATCAGTACCCATACCTCTCTGTACGACCTTCCAAAACTGAGATGTGAACTGAGTACCTCTGTCAGAAATATTAGAAACTGGAACTCCATGCAACCGGAAAATCTCCTTAATGTAAATACCAGCTAACCGCTCTGAAGTATAAGTAGTACTGACAGGAATAAAATGTGCGGACTTGGTCAATCTATCCACAATGACCCAAATAGCATCACAACACCTCGACGTCCATGGAAGCCCACCTACAAAGTCCATAGTAATCTGCTCCCACTTCCACTCCTGAATATCTAACCTCTGAAGTAAACCACCTGGTCTGTGGTGCTTATACTTGACCTGTTGGCAGTTGAGACACCATGATACATACTCAACAATATCTCTCTTCATCCGCCTCCACCAATATTGCTATCTCAGATCCTGGTACATCTTCCCAACACCCGGATGGATAGAATACCGCGAGCTGTGAGCCTCGGCTAATATCAACTCTCGAATACCCTCTACATTGGGCATGCAAATACGGCCCTGCATCCTCATAACTCCATCATCACCAATAGTTACATCTCTGGCATCCCCCCGACAAACACTATCCTGAAGAACTAACAAGTGCCGGTCATCATACTGTCGTGCTTTAATCTGATCAAATAAAGAAGACCGGGAAGCCATGCTAGCTACCAGTCGTGGAGGGTCTGACAAATCCAATCTCACCAACTAACCCGCTAAAGCCTGAATATCGAGGGCTAAAGGTCGCTCTGTTGCTGAAAGGTAAGCTAGACTCCCCAAACTCTCACCTCTATGACTCAAGGCACCCACCACATTGGCCTTCCCAGGATGATACAAAATATTCAAGTCATAGTCCTTGAGAAGCTCCAACCATCTCCTCTGTCGCAAATTCAAGTCTTTCTGCCTTTAGCAGATACTGCAAGCTACGATGATCAGTAAAAATCTCAACTGCACTCCATACAAATAATGCCGCCAAATCTTTAAGGCACGAACAATAGCAGCTAACTCAAGATCGTGCACTGGGTAATTCTTCTCGTGCACCTTCAACTGTCTAGACGCGTAGGCAATCACCCTATCGTCCTGCATCAACACCGCTCTCAAACCAACTCTAGAAGAATCATAATAGACTATATCAGAACCCGAACCAGTAGGCAAAACCAAAACTGGAGCTGTGGTCAATGCTGACTTGAGCTTCTGAAAGCTCTCCTCACACTCATCGGACCACCTGAATGGAGCACCCTTCTGTGTCAATCTGGTCAGAGGTGAAGCAATAGAAGAGAATCATTCCACAAAGTGAAGGTAATATACCGCCAACCCTAGGAAACTCCTAATCTCCTTAGCTGAAGAAGGTCTGGGCCAACTCTATACCGCCTCAATCTTCTTTGGATCAACCTGGATACCCTCACTAGACATCGCGTGCTCCAAGAAAGCTATCGAACCAAGCCAAAATTCACACTTAGAGAATTTTGCATAAAGCTTCTCCTCCCTCAATCTCTGTAACACAATCCTCAAGTGTTGAGCATGCTCTTCCTGGCTACGGGAATAAACCAGGATGTCATCAATGAACACAATGACGAACGAATCAAGTTAAGGCTGAAACACGTTATTCATCAATTGCATGAATGCGACTGGGGCATTGGTCAGCCCGAATGACATAACCAGAAATTCATATTCACCATATCTGGACCTGAAAGCAGTCTTCGGAATGTCAAAATTCCGAATCTTCAGTTGATGATACCCAGACCTTAAGTCAATCTTGGAGAACACCTTAGCTCCCTGAAGCTGATCAAATAAGTCATCAATACGAGGCAAAGGATAACGATTCTTCACCGTAACCTTATTCAGCTGTCTATAATCAATACACATACACATGGAGCCATCTTTCTTTTTCACAAACAACACCGGTGCACCCCAAGGTGACACACTAGGACGAATAAACCCTTTATCTAAGAGTTCCTGAAGCTGCTATTTCAATTCTTTCAACTCTGCTGGTGTCATGCGGTAAGGTGGAATAGAGATAGGCTGAGTGTCTGGCACCAGGTCGATACCAAAATCAATCCCTGTCAGGTGGCATGCATGGCAGGTCTGCGGGGAATACATCCGGAAAATGACAGACTACGGGAACAGAATCAACAGACGGAGTCTCACTACTAACATCCCTCACAAAAGCAAGATAAGATTCACAACCTTTCTCAACCATATGCTGAGCCTTTAAATAAGAAATCACTCTGCTAGGTACATGATTTATAGACCCTTTCCACTCAACTCTCAGAAATCCGGCCATAGCTAAGGTAACGGTCTTAGCGTGACAATCAAGAATAGCATGACATAGTGACAACCAATCCATGCCCAGAATTACATCAAAATCGACCATACTGAGTAACATCAAGTACACTCGGGTCTCCAGATCCCTAATAGATATAAGACACGACCGATACACACGGTCCACAATAATAGTATCACCCACTGGAGTCGAAACATGAACAGACGTAACCAAAGATTCACGTGGCATATTCAGAAAATGAGAAAAATAGGATGAGACATAAGAGTACGTGGAACCAGGGTCAAATAAAGCCAAAGCATCACTGTGACAAACTGAAATAGTACCTATAATCACCGCATCTGAAGCCATAGCATCAGGCCTACCCGGAAGTGCATAAATACGTGGCTGGCCTCCACCTGCTCGACCTCCCCCTCTAGGACGGCCTTTAGCTTCCTGACCACCACCACTAGCAGCCTGGGTAGGTGGTGAAGCGACTGGGGTTGAAGCCGAGGGCTGGACCCTCTGCTGGGATGAACTACTAGGACGACGGGGACACTGCCTCCACCCATGTCCGAACTCTCCACATTCATAACAACTACCTGGAGCTAGAGATGAAAACTGATGAGAACCTCTGTCACCCTGATGACCACCAGACGAAACATGCATAGAAGAGCCATGATAAGATGATGCTTGGGTAGAGCTCTGAGCTTTTTGAGGGCACTAAAAGATGAACATCCCTGATGAGAATTGCGAGGACCCTACCCCGAAGATACACCATTGTAAGCTGGGAGAACTGGCTGTGGAGGTCTAAATGGACGACCTATGCTATGCTGAAACTGCCCTCTAGAAGGGGCACCACGGAAACTACATGTTCCCTGAGGCCTCTTGACCTCCCTCTCCTCACAATCCTGCATACGAACCGAATCAATGTCCCGAGCAATGTTAGCAACTTGCTCAAATGTAGCTCCAGACACCCTCTCTCTGGTCATCAATATCCGAAGCTGATAAGTAAGACCATCTACAAATCTCCTAATCCTCTCCCTGTCAGTAGGGACAATCTCAGAAGCATGTCTAGCCAGCTCGGAAAATCTCATCTCGTACTGAGTTACAGACAACTCTCCCTGGTGCAGCTACTCAAATTGCGTGCGCTGCTCCTCTCTGTGGGACTGAGGAACATATTTCTCCAAAACGATCGTAGAGAACTGTTTCCAGGTGAGAGGTGCTGAACCAACCGGCCTACGCCTCTCGAATGACTCCCAACAAGTAAAAGCAGCACCCGCAAACTGAAATGTAGCAAAGGAGACCCCACTGCTCTCCAAAATACCCGCAGTACGTAGTATCCTCTGACACTTATCCAGAAAACCTTGGGCATCCTCGCCCTCTATACCGCTAAAAATCAGAAGCTTAAGTCTACTGAATCTCTCCAACCTGCGTTGCTCATCCTCAGGCATAGCAGCAACCACAAAATCCGGAGCCGGAGCAACCTGCTAAGATGGGGCTGCTCCTGGTGCCTGAATACCCCGTTCAACCTGCTCAGGTGTCCGGGAAGCTGGAGTTTGATTGCCTCCCCCGGCCTGAGCTGTAGTGGCAGTAGTAGACATAGAAACTGCCTAAGCTAAACATGAACACACCGTCAATATCTGAGCCAGGGTCTCCTGAAGACCCATAATGACAATATGCACTGCCGGTGCCTGAGCCTGTCCCGCTAAAGCACCATCGGCGGGAACCTCATCCTGAACGATAGGGGGATCCTGGGGTACAACCCCTGCTGCTGCATGAGCTGGTCCCCTACCTCTACCATGGCCCCGACCCCTTGTGGGTCTGGCTGGTGCCTGGTCACCCTGATCGGTATTGCGTGTCCTCACCATCTATGGGAGAAAGAAACAACGTAAGTTTAGATTTCAAGAATGAATAGATTGACACGAAAGAGTTCAAGAAATAGAGATGTTTCCTAAAAGTTCTGCAGCCTCTCGAAGATAAGTATATACGTCTCCGTACCGATCCGCAAGACTTTACTAAACCTGCTCATGACCATTGAGTCCTATGTAACCTAGAGCTCTGATACCAACTTATCAGGACCCCAAATCCTAACAGGCCGTGATGGCGCCTATGGTGGAACTAGGCTAGCCAACCATCACCTTACTACGCATTTGTTCAATTATAAGAGTTCACGAATTGAATAATAAGCATGCAACCATAACATATAATAATATAATTAAGTCTTAGCGTCCCAATAATAGTCTAAACAAAACCTCCCAAGAACCGGAGTCAATAGTCATGAGCATCTAAGAAAATTAATCTAACTCTGCTAATACTATGATATATTATGTCTCTGAATCAATTACTAAAACTAAATAAGGAAGGGAAGTGGAGAAGCTGTGGATGCTGGACAACTACCTCGAAATCCCGTAACAGCTGCTAACGAACTGAGACGGCTACTACTGTGAACTTGTACCTGGATCTGTGCACAGAGGCACAGGGAGTCTTTATGAGTACGCCAACTCAGTAGTAATGAAAATAAATCACAGTCTGAGAAATATAAAACACACAGCACAGATACACCAATTCACAAACAGTAGTAAAACACCAACTCACATGAAGTATTTACCAAATACATAAGTTCGAAAAATAATTTCCAGAAATCCTTTGAAACAAGTATAATACCAATATATCTCAGTAAAATTCTCAGTAAAAGCCAGTTTGAAAATCAAAGTAAATCATAGTTTGAAAACTCAGTAAAACCATCATAAATCTGCCCCTCGGGCCAAAATCATTTCTCGTAACAGTTGCCCCGAAGGCATTCTCTCAATCACTCAGTAACAGCCCTGCGAGCTATAGTCATCACTCAATAGGTACCTGCGCTCACCGGCGGTGTGTACAGACTCCGGAGGGGCTCCTATAGCCCAAGCGCTGTAACAACATGAGGTATGAAAGCCTCCTCATAATATAGGTCTGAAAGCCTCCCTCATATAAGGCCTGAAAGCCTCCTCGCAATATAGGCCTAAAAGCCTCCCTCATATAAGGCCTGAAACCCTCCTCATAATATAGGCCTGAAAGCCTCACTCAGTCAGACACGGTCAATTTGCCCTTAGGCCATAAACATACCGGGTTCTCGACCCAAAACAGTATTTCGTTTTTTCAAGAAATAGTATCAAAATACTCTGAGTGTCAAAATAATTATACAGAAAAGATTGAGTGTAAAATTATAACATATCAGTGAGGAAAAATAGTAAAACATCCCCCAAGGGGTAAACAGGTCGGCACTAGGCCCCAAACATGGCTTACAGCCCAAATCATATCAAGTATATATAGTACTATTGGAAATAAGCTTTAAAATCCGTTTTGCAACTCAATAGTCACCTAAGTAAGGAATATATCTCCAAACTTTCAACCTTTGCATTTCAAAACCCGTGAAAGGGTGCAGAGTCCGGGGTTTCATACCCTCAGGACAGGATTTAAGGACATTACTTACCTCAAACTAACCCGAAACTACACCGCAATGCGTTTGCCTTTCGAATAAACTTTCAGATGCTCCAAATCTACCAAGTTCATATTTTTATCATCAAATTATGCTCAAGGAATAAATTCCAATTGAAAAATATCGAATTTAGCGCAAAAATCCGAATTCGGTCAAAACCCGACCCCCGGGCCCGCGTCCCGAAACTCAGAAATTTTTATATCAAAATGTTCTTCGTCCTCTCACAAGTCCGTACATATAAAGAACACCATAATCGGAGTTCTTTTAACCCCTCAAATCGACCCCTAAATGTCTCATAATCTCAAGCCCTAAACTCACATTTTTCTACTAATTTTCATGAATTAAATGATGAGATTATGTTCTATAATCACTCATAAATGAGTTTTAATGATCAAAACACTTACCTCTGTGAATAACACTGATTTCCCTCTTCAAAAATTTCCCCCAAAGCTCTCTGTCCATACACAAATGGTGTAAAAAGGGTTTAAGTCGCGAAGGGTTTAATTATATACTGCCCAGTGATTTCTTCACTGCGATCGCGACATAATCAACGCGATCGCAATTCGAAAAACCTCACTCACACGTGATCGCAGCTGCTCTCATCACGCGATCGCGAAGACCATTTGACCTCGCCCCCCACGCGCCTGCCTTGACCCTACGCGATCGCAATACCTGACCTTCTCGACCTCTGCGATCGCGAGCACACTTATGCAATCGGAAAGTGTAAATCCTACCCCCTCTCAATATGCACTACGTGATCGTGACTCTCCTCACGCGATCGGGGTGAAGGAATTCTTGCTGAACTGACACCAGAAAACCAACAATTCATCTAAGTCCAAAAATGCCCGTTAACCACCCGAAATCAATCCGGAGCCCCTTGGGACCCTAACCAAACTTACCAACATATCCCATAACATCATTAAAACTTAGTTGCACTCTCAAAACACCAAAACTAACATCAAAACGCCAAATTTATATCAGATTCAAGCCTAAGAACTTTTATATTTCTAAAATTCACCAATGTTGCCGAAACTATCCAAAACAACTCCGATTGACCTGAAATTTTGAAGACACATCCAAAATAATATTACGAACCTGTTTCAACTGTCGAAATTCTATTCCGACCCCGATAGACTATTTTTCACTGCCGACTGAAAATCACCAAAAACTAACTTTCGCCAATTCAAGCCTAATTCTACACCGGACATCACAAAATTATTCTGAACATACTCCTAAATCCCAAATCACCTAACGAAACTATCCGAGCCATAAAATATGAATTCCGAGGTTAGTTACCAATAAGTCAAATCTCAGTTGATTTTTCTCATTTTAAGGCTATTTTTAAAGACCAAGTGACTGAACTCTCATTATAATCACTTCGATTTCAAGCCTATCAACTCTAACACATCAATAACAGTATAATCAATCTATGACAAGTCAAATACAGAAATTATAATGTAGGTTCAACGTAACGAAAGACCGGGTCGTTATAGTATGAGCAATATTAACCTTGTCAACCAATAAACCAGATAAATTAATTAATTAGTCAATTCAATTGAAGAATACAATATAATTGTTAGATAGACCATAACCCTAGATTTTTTTCATCGCATTGATAACATAAAAATACATTATCCTTTTGTTCAGAGTTCATTATTTATTTTTCTTTATTTTAATTTGTTTAGAATCAATACTTGTAGGTTTAATTCTTATTTAGATAGTTAGGATAGTCTAATTTAGTTAATAGTTAATCACAAGTCGTCATGGGTTCGACATCCGACCTTTAGTCACTTTATTACTTGACTATCGCGTATACCTATGTGTGCGTTTGGCCGCAACAAATATCCTACCCACTCCTATTTCCTTCATACAATAGTTAATATATGGAAATCATTGCCCTTGTCCCCGTTTCTGTTCTCTCATTCAAGAGCAATTTCAATATATTAACTATTATATGAAGGAAATAAGGAGTGTGCTAAACTTTTATAGTATATATGAGGAGTTTTCGTCTAATATTGTCCCTTATCTTTGAGGGTAGGTCTATTTTGGTCCCTCAAACATAACCCTGAGCATATTTAGTCCCTTAAGTATGCTAAAGTAAAGCACATTTAGTCTCACTGACATAATGTGTTCAAAAACTAACGGTGTTACCCAACCCTGATTCATGAAGCATATCTTCTGCTCTGAAGCAAAACGTTTCCTCTCCTTTTATTGGATAACTCAAATTATCACTTTACTTCCTCATTATTAGATAATGGCTTCTAAAATTTTGACCTTGATATTATCTCTTATATAGTTGTAAAAATAATAGCCGAAAAATGTATAAAATTTGTATATATATATATATACACACACACACACACACACATACACACACACAGACATTTTGTATGTTAATATACATAGATTATACAAATTTTATATACTTTTTCTACTACCAGATATAAATAATTTTTCGCACGGGCTAAAAGTGATAATACAACCTGGTTATTCGTTTGCTTCAATAATATACCTAGAAGTGTTCATGGAAGCTCTATTTTTTTTTTCAAATTTTAACTTTTCTTTTTAGAAAAATTAACTGAAATTTTTAAATGTGTATATACACAAAAAAATATACAAATTTTATAAATTTTTCCGGTTATTATTTTTACAACAGCTATACAATGTCATTTTCTCATTGAAAATTGGCACAGAAGGGGATATTTTCAAGGTCAAAATTTTAGAAGACACTATTTAAAAATGAGGAATTAAAGCGATAATTTGCGTTATCCAATAAAAGGAGAGGAAACGTTTTGCTTCAGAGCAGAAGATTTGCTTCATGAATCAGAGTTGGGTAAGACCGTTAATTTTTGAACATATTGTGTCGGTGACACTAAAGGTGCTCCAATTTAGCATAATTAAGGACTAAATCTGCTCAGGGTTATATTTGAAGGACCAAAATAGACCTACCCTCAAAGATAAGGGACAATACTGGTCAAAAACTCTATATATGAGTGTTATGTGTTTGACATAGAAATATAAGGGGCGTGTCTAGAATTGAATAATATTGTAGGGTATTTAGCGTAGTTTACCCTTTTATGATTTACTTATTGGTAATTGCACTTCGCACGTGATTCAATTAAATGAACTTAACTACTTGTTAATTCAAGGTCACATGACAATTTGATTAACTGGATTTTCCTTCGTTTAGAAGGAAATTATAGATCTCTCATATTTCGTTAGTCTCTTTTCTTGGAGGAAAATATTTGGACTTTTATTAATTGAGTATCATTCTTTCTCATTCAATAGTATCTACAATTTAGCTATATGGGGTTTAAGAATTTTATTTAGGGGAAGAACTTTTCGGGACAAGTGTTAGTATACCACTTGTGTTTGACTCTTTTGTGAGGTTGTTCTCATGATATTTTATACTCATTTTTATATCATGGATTGCTCATCTCCATCCATAGATATAGGTCAATTGACTGAACCGCGTTAAATATTTATATATCTTTTGGTATATTTCTTTTTAGTTGTCTAATTTATCGTCGTTCAAGATTTACTTTAATAAATATATTACCTGATTATTTCGATCCTGACATTTCCATTCTTCGAGGTTACTTGAAATCCAAGTATAGTTTGAAAACATTGTTAGATAAATTAGAGGAAAATTGTGTGAGAAGTCATGTTTTTGTTGGGAGAGGAATTCTTAAACTTGTTTATATTTTTTCATTACAAAAGAACATCTTTATAAGCGAACGACTTAATGTTTAAGAAGAGTTAAGAGTTAGGTGACTCTTTATTTCTCTAAGAGCCAATGGTCAAGTGACTTCTAATTTCGTCAAAGGTTAAGATGTGCTTTCAAAAAAATAAGGAATCAAAAGAACATGATCTTTCAATAACGAATGACCAATTATAGAAAAAATCACGTACATAGTACACAGGGCGGATCCACCATGTAACCTACGGATTCACGTAAATCAAATAATTTTTGTTTAAATCGCATAAATTAGTTCGAAAAATTTATTAAATATCTATAAATATTTGTGATATTTTATTCTTCAATACCAAACGGAAGGGATGGGGGATAATTTGTGTAGTGTCAAATTTTCACCTGCACAGATTAAAGAAGGACCTAGTTCTTCTATGTTTTTCTTATACTACTATTGCAGAATAATAAATGTAGAACGTAAAGAACACAAGTATTTTTACGTAGAAAACACCTGGCTTAAAAGGTCAAAAAAATAAACTACTACCCTGTAGGATTTTTTCCAACACTTCACTAAATCACTGAGCCAAAATAGTATTTACAAAACTCTTATAAATCTAAGGATTACATCTAACACTCAAAGTACTTAGTATAAATGATTCTAAAGAAAGCTGAAAGGTACAACTCAAAAGCCCTACTACAAATGAACTAGAATAAAAGAAAGACACTTGGAACTGGTTGTTCTATCTGGTTGATGTAGCTTCAGGTTCGCACACTTAAATTGTCGCACCCTTTTTTTCTTGCGAACTCGGGTTTCGACATTTCGGACAACTCCTTGTGAGTGGGTAAGGAATAGGAGTTGGTTTAGAGTCGCCACCTAATGAATTAAGGTGCATTAGGAAACCTAGAGCAGATAACTCATGTTATACCAGTTTACATCACCAGAGATTGGGTAAGGGCTCAAATTACCTTGAGAGGAAGGTGTTAGGCACCCCTCGATGTCCACAATGGTGGGTCCTGCCGAACTTAAATTAAGCGAATTAGTCTAGGAAAAGTATAGAAAAACTAATTACTAGGGATGAGGGGTCCTAAACTTTTTAGCCTATAAGATCACCCGAGATGGGGGTGTTACTCATAATATCCAGCGGGCATAAACTATCATCTCCTGCTACTCGATTACTATCTTTAACTTGTTACTTAAGCGTTCTAGTTGATTCTAGTTTGTTTCCTATGCGTGCACTACCCGTCCTTACCTATGGCCCTGGAGGTATTAGGACCTCTATTTGGGATAGTTCTAGACTAAGCCTAGGTTGCTCAAAAATGTAAAAGCTAGGCGGCAAGCAAAATAATTAGGACTTTGAAATAAAAAAGAAAGCAAATATGGGCTCATATTTACCTCCACACATAAATAACATATGCACGCAATTACTTGACAGGCTTTATTAATCTTAAGTCCTATAGGCATGATATCTATGTGATAAATAGGCGAGCAATGATATATAGAAGCAGTTTCATTAAGGCGAGTATCGGGACCTATTATTTGCCTACTGATTTTATTCAGTATAATATCTGGGCACTTCAGGTAGTAATGCATCACAATTATAAATCTAGAATTGTTATTAAGTCCTATAGGCATATTTTCTAAGTGATTGAAAATGACGATTGTGTTCAGAACCAATTAGTAGTATAACTTCTACGAGCATGGTGATTATCGTCCTATAAGCATGATTTCTAAGTGAAAACTGATTTTTGCTTTATAGACATGTTTCATAGCCTTGTATTTTCCTTTAATCCTATAGGCATGCTTTATAATTATTGGACTAACTTAAATCTTATAGGAATGATCTCTAGGTTTGATTTTAATCATATAGGCATGATATCTATTACTGAATGGATTTAACCCAATAGGCATGATATCTATTAAGCAGTATATAGGCAGAAGTTGTACATACTGTCAGAAAACAATTGAATCAAACATTGGGGGTCCTATAGGTATGATTTCTAACACATATTTATTGGAAAAAGTAATGCATCCTATAGGCAGGATTTCTAACAAAGTTGTAATATTAATCCTGAAGGCTGGATTTCTGATGTGTGCATTTCTAAACACAACGTAGAACTTATACAGTTTGACAAAGTGAGCAAGCTTAACAGCATAAATGAGATCCTATGGGCAGAACTTCTACCCGAATTATCAAGAAAATAAAGGACCCTTCCCAATTTTTACTAAACACCCCAGAATCTGTTTGTTACAAAATTATTACAGACCAGAGTAATGAATGAATTACATAACAATAATCAGATAAACTATAGGGAGCCTTCATTAGGCCCAAATACACCTGGGCAACCAGGCCTTCAAACCATATCACTTCGAGGCTCATTTCACCGGTACAACATAGCCAATAATGAGTGGTTCACTCATAGCACATATAAAATCAGGTTTCCAATGTGTCAAAGTTCCCATGGGGCTCAGGGACCCAGGGAAATGCTCACACTAGAACTACATACTCATAAATGATTCAAAGGAGATTAGGAACCGATTCCCCGTGTGTCAGAGTTCAAAGGAGTCTCACATGAATCCTTAGTAGTGCTCACACTGGGATGGTTGAGGATAGAACCTAAAGAACTAAGAGTGGGAGTTTTTAAAAGAGTAACATCATACAATAGGAGGTAGATACAGATTTAAAATAATTTTGATTTCTCAGATGAAGGTCACCATAACGGAGTTTCAGAACACAGAACATGTAGGCATAAGTGCATTAAGAAAAAAAGCAAGGTTCATGCTCACATACACAGTTCAGATAAGTTGAAATATGGAAAAAGTCTAGTTAAGCTAGGTGTTTATGCTAGCATTTAGGACAACCTTACTAAACCATAGAAAACCAAACAGTCATAACCCGCATGAATTCAAGACATGTTAGAAAGCAAGTCACCAAAGCATATAAATGACAGAACAAGAAGCCTAGTAATAATACAAGTTCCAAAGGTTTAAGACCAATTGACTACTTAACCTTCTAACATTATCCTGAAGATACCCAAATCCAGAACAGGTTCAGAACAACACATATGAGACAGGTTATGCAAATGTTCTTGAGAGGATTCATATTATTCAGAACAACCAATCTCACACTAACAGTATCAACTGTAGGACTAGAAGAGAATCATAGAAGCCTAAGGCAAAATCATGCTCAAAATAAAGTTCAAAACATGCTGTTCTAATAACACACATTGTGGAGACACAAAAAATAAAATGGCAATGGGATAATGAATTACTAGTTAGGCAGAAAAGAAAGAAAGTATACCACAATAGTTATGTCCAGAATCAATTGGCCTTGGCTTTCAGCCGGCCAAGACCAGAAACAAACGAGCAAAGAATCATAATAAAAGCTAAGTTTTCAGTGAGAGTACTGAGAGTTCGAGTCTGTCTAAAGGGGAAAGGGGGGAAAGGTTTAAATAGTGTTCAATTAGGAGAATAAATAAGGAAAGAAATCAAACACACATAATAATCACATAATCAATTGAAGTCTAGTTTTAGGGAAAATAATACAGAGTTTAGTAAATTAACAGGGAATAATGTCGTGTAATTAGGCAAGTAACACTTAGAATAAGGAAAATATCATATAGAATCAATTAACACTCAATTTCAGGGAAAATAAGGTAAAAAAATAAAGTAAAAAAAATAAAGGAAACATGGTAGATTGAACATAATAAGGAAAGTATTAGCCACATACAAGAAAGGAAAGAGTATCAGAAAATCAGTAAGAAGTCTCAAACCCTAGTTTTAGGTAAACCTTCACAAAATCGACAGAAAAATAAGGCAATTAATCACATAATGCATACAATGAACGTAGAAAAGAGATTATTCAAAAAAAAAAAAAAAAA